>MU225333.1:1797133-1815442 GCA_018584345.1 Thuja plicata | reverse complement strand
TCAACCGAACTTGATAAAATGGGTAATTGGCTTATCCAAGAAAACCATAATCAAGATTCCATCCAAGCTATAGAGGCTCTTAAAAAATTTCTCCGTGATAATGATCAAGGTATTAATTTCTTGCGTAATATTACTCACCTTGTGAATTTGAATGTTAAACCTTTATCTCAAGAGGCTCAAGATTTAGGATTCACACCTATTGTCACTAGTGTAGGGCTTTCTTCTATTTCTCTACCTAGTATCCCTACTTATACTCCTCCTTTAATAACAACTTCTCTCCCAAGTGCACCTATTCCTGTGAGTGCCCCACCAGTATCTTTACCTCCCTCACAACCTTCATATCATAGTGTGCCCTTTACTTATACTAATCCTCTTCCAACTATGGTTCCTATTGCTCCACTGGTTGTGTCTTCTATTCCTGTTGTTTCTTACACTTTTCATAGTGTTCCTAATATTGCTATGTCACCTGTTTCCTCTAATGATTCCACAATTATTAGTTTGGCTCAAACTGTTTCATCTTTACAACAACAACTTGCCTCTTTGACTCTATCCAAATTTAGCATTCCTACATGTGATATGGGTAGCCCTTTATCCCTAGACATCATTCATGCTACTATCCCTCAGAAAGTTGATATGCCTCGTCTTGAGACTTACAATGGAAAAGGTGATCCTGTATGTTAAAACATTTCAAATCCTTTGTAGTGATTACGCTCATGACCATAGGATTTTGGCTAAATTGTTTTCTAGAACCTTTAGAGATAAGGCTTTACAATGGTATTGTTCCTTACCTCCCTATTCCATTGATTCTTTTCCCAAACTTGCTAATTCTTTTATTCAACAATTCCAAAATAACATTGGACCACAAGTGTCCTTGTCTGATTTAATGCATTGTAAACAAAATGTTAAAGAAAAATTCACTGATTTCATTGGTAGATTTAAGCATTTGTATGCTCAGCTTTCTTATCCTATTCCTAATATTGATATTCAACATATGTTTATTTGAAATTTACAAAAGGATATTAGAGATAAGATTTTGCTTACTGAATTTACCTCCTTTCAACAATTATGTGCAACACTTCACCATTATCAATTACAAGTGAGCTAGTTTGAGAGAAACACTCTAATGGCTCCTGTTCTAGTTGATAAGAGTGATAATGCTCCTAATACCAATAAGTTTTAGAAACCTAAAAACTATGTAGAGATTAATAAACAAACAAATGCGGTTGCTGATCAAGTTGCGGCTACTTCCAATAGTGCTTCTGCATCCACTTCTTTCTGTATGAATCGTACGTTTACTCCTCTCTCTGAAAATTTGCATTATATAATGAGTAGGTTGTTAAGTGATAGTATTATTACTTTACCTCCTATTTGACCTCTTCTTCCTACTAAGATAGCTTCAAAATCCTTTGATTCTACCACTTTTTTCCAATACCATCGCCAAAATGGCCATGATACTGAGAAATGTTATTCTCTAAAGCATAAGATTCAAGACTTAATTGATTCTAAAGCTTTGCTTGTTGATACTCTTGATGGTAGTGGAAACAAATATATTTCTCCTCCTAACCAGAACCTTCAAATCTATACCAATCCTTTACCTACACATGATACTAATACTATAGCTCAACCATCTTCTGAAGACATTGTTTATGATTCGAAGGTGGAGGCTCTTAATAACATTGTTAATAATGTGGAGATTGTTTTGCCATCCAAAACTATTGTTCAAGATCCTTAACCTCCACTTCCACTTTCAATTCCACCTCAACCTCAAAAACAAATTAAGGATAAGAGACTTAGGGAACTTCTAATTACTTTTGATGATTTTGAAACAATTAAAGCTCCTGACATTCCCCTTTATATTTATGCTGGGATTGCTAAGATACCCACTCGTGGTTGTCTAGTTGATCCCACATCTTTAATTAATGTCATAAATAAAGAAAATATTTTTATGAAAGGATTACAACGTGATTTTTATGATTCATCCGATGCATGGATTCAAACTTGTAATGGCTTTCTTTATCCTACACTTGGTTCTATTACCTTACCTGTCGAACTCTATCGTAAAGTTATAGATACTACGTTCATCGTTATTCCTAATTCTAATCAATTTAAAATCAAAGTTGGTTTACCATGGATAACTGATATGCATGCTATTGCCTCTCCCATTCATAAATGTCTTAAGTTTATTCATGATGGACAAGTTAAGACAATTAATCATAGTTTGTATCAACCATCTAGGCCTAGAGATTGTGCTACTCTTGATTTCTTTTGGCCTTCATTACTTAACTCATGCCCTCCTCACCCTGATAATCTCTTTCGCTCATATCAAGCCTACAAACATTGCAAAATTGCAGAGTTAAGTATGCCTCGGATTGATTCCAACCATGGTATTTTGCCTACTCCTGCAATCCCTCCTTTATCCATTAATACTAATAAAATTAGTCCCACATCTACCCTTCCATTACCACCTATTGAAATTCCTCCTATAGAACTTGTGAAGGAACCTATTATTATTCCTCTTAGTTCTCACAATATATTAAGAAAAATGAAACGTAAAAAATCTACTAATGAACGTCACAAGAAGCGTAGAGCCCATGCTAGAGCCTGTGCTTCTATGCTCAAAAACTCTTTATCTACTTTTGATCAACCTATGCCTGATGTAGTTGATGTCACTATTCATGATGTTAAGACCAATGAGTATGATGATCCTATTCGCATCTTGGATCCTATTTCTATCAACCTTGATGAGGAGGACACTCTTGATGATTCTATTGATCCTAGTGATCAATATGAGACCATTTATCTTGATAATGATTTACCTCATATGCTTACTACTCAATTAACAATCACACCCAGTATCAAACAACGCAATTCTCAAGAGGATCCTTGTTTGGAACTAGCTATCATTCCTACTATATTGGATATAGTTCCTCTTGCGAGTTGCCAACCTACCCTAAATAACATCAGCCAAGATGGGGAAGGTTGACAACATGCTTCATTGGCTCACCCTTTATGGTAGCCCTGTTTGTGTTTATATGTTGTAATGTGCTTCCCCCGTAATGTATTTCTAAATGTTTGTTAGATTATTTTATACGAGCCTTGTTACTCTATTGGTATAAGGTGATAAAAGAATCACAACTGTTGTTCAATTCTTCTATATGCATCTACATTCTTCTATATGATGTTTCATGTTATGTTGTACTTGTGTTATTGTTTGTAATTTTTTTCCTTGTATAATCTGCTTGGATCTGCGACATGGTAGCACTAATTCTTTTTGGTCTCCAGGTTGTGGTCCAAAAAGATTCCTCTTCGTAATTCTTAAAGTTTCTTTCCTCCTTTGTGATTGTAGTTCTACTTTCTTTGTGGAATGATGTTAATTCATTGCAATAATATCATATTTATGTGTACATATTATCTTATGAACGTACTAACCCCACATTAGGTAGATCCCTTTTGTGTTCTTATGTATGGTTATGTTTTATTTCCCGTGATTTGTCCACTTTTGGCGGCATCTCACAGTGGAAACATAATCCATAGAGTTGGTTATGTTTCCGTTAAAATCATTTCTCCTGTTAAAGTGTTAGTAATGACTTTAACGTGGGGGCATACACTCAACTCACTTTTTGCACACATTCAAAATAGTTTTCAAAATATTTAAAACCTTTTTCCCTTTATGGATTAAAAGAAACTAATCCTTAAAGCATGGTATTTAAAAAATTTTCTCTTTATGGATTAAAAGAAACTAATCCTTAAAGTATGGTATTTAAAACCTTTTCCCTTTATGGATTAAAAGAAACTAATCCTTAAAGCATGGACATATTTTAACATTTTTTTTAGGATCTCTTGATCCCTCCAGTTTAAATTTACACGTATCTCTTGATCCCGCCAGTCTTCAATTTACAAATAATTTGATCCCTTTAAGAATGGATCCACCTAATGGGTTGACTAGTGAGTAGCCACATTCACTAGGCGGTTCAACTCCATCTTTCCAGTTACACCTTTGTGTGGTTCACAATGGGACATAAGTTCTCATTGGGTGAGATAATCACACTCTTTTTCTCCTTTCTTAACTAAGTGATGTCTCTCTTATCAGGATCTTAAGGATTATAAGGACTCAAGTCCCTTGGGGGCTTGAGGGTTTCTTTATCCCTTTAGATTTTAATAAGATTGTCTTTTCTGTATGTTCTCCTTTACCAAGAGTTTGTGTTGAACTCATACTCTTGCTGAAGTGGGGGCTAAATGTATAGTCAGAAAAATGGAAGCACTTCCATAGGAGACTGGTTTAGCCTTCTGAGTGAGTGGTTTGGGGTCATGAAAAGTGCCTCTGAATGGGTTCTTGATCTTGACATGGCTTCCCCCTTGACCTGCCTTTCTAACCTCCATTTCCTGACCTAAATTCTACATTCTAGGTCTCTAACCTGTGATCCTAGGATTTGAGGATAGGGTCGACCTCCTAGGATAGTGTCAACCTTATCCCTACCCTAGGATAGGGTCAACCTCAGCCCTGTCCTAGGATAGGGCTGACCTCGACCCTGTCCCAAGGTCCAAATCCTAGGAACTTTTGGTTTTCAGGATGTCGGTCTTCACAAAAAGTTTATTCCCGCTTCCGGGTCGGCTATTTCGGGTTCTGAATTGGTTGATTCCTAAATTATATTTAATATTGGTCCTCTCCTAGGTGTAAAGGCTTAAATGATGATTTAATTATCCTATGTAGGCCACCTTAGAAGATTGTGCCCAAATTTCATATAAAAGGGAGCCTTCTCCTTTCATTTTCTCTAAGCATCATTACGCAATTAAAAAGGATTTTCAAGTGCAATTCAAGAAAGCTAAGGATAAATATTTCAAGAAAGCATCCATCCATTCTCAAGCATCCAAACATCCATTTTCATGACGGAGATCCATTAGAGGCCATTGAAGGATTCAAGCCAAAATGTGCCCTTTTGGTAATCTCTCCACCCATCTTCTTCCAAAGCCCTTGTCAAGTTCAAGAATCCATTCAAGACTTGGTGTTGGAGATCTACAAGCAAGAGATTGAAGACATCCTTCCATTCTACACTCCATGTTTTGAAGCATACTTTTGGATCCATGGATTCGAATCCACCACAAGGCCATTACAAGCAAGGTGAATTTGAGTTTGCTTTGTTATTCTTTATGCAATTTTCAATTACATATATCAAGGTTAATTCTAAAATTGGGGTTTGACCAAGGCAAACCCCTTTCCCCCAAAAAAAAAACATTTTTCTTGTAGGTACAGGTTTGGGACTGTAAATCTGAGGCCAGATCTAGATACCCATTTTATATTTCTTTCAGATTGTGCGAACAGGGACACTTTCAGAGTTGAGCAGATCGACTTGGGAAAAGTGGTACAAGGTCGACCTTTTTCATAAGACAACATCGGAATGGAAAAATAATTCTGGGTTTTGTCCATCTCTATGTTTTGGTTTGGTATCAACTATCAACATCTCCAGAAATAGTCTACAGATCTCAGAAAATAGCAATCTTTGATCTACCATTTTGCAAGGTTGCTACTTTCTCCTATTCTTTTCAATTACTGTCATTTATCATATTAATCAATCAATTTACAGAACTTAAGATCCCCTTTCTTGGTCTATTTCCAAATATTGGATTCATTTGTGTATTAACCCTTTGGGGTTGATCAAAATTGGATCTCCTATTTGTGTATTTGAGGGTGAAAGAAAGGAGCATATTATCTTCCCTTAATCACAATCACAATTGCAAAATACAATCAATCAAATTTAGGTAATTGTGAAGTGGGGTTAAGGAAATCAACACAAATAACAATTAAAAATTCAAACCCTCTCCTTAAACCACATTTTTCCTCCTTTACATTTTAGTAACATTGAAATCACCCATTTCATATGTTACAAGTAGATCCAAATTATCCTCCATGGTTCTTCTCCCCATAGACTTTAAGGAATCTCAAAGGGGTTTCTGGTCTGCAGGAATGTTCACATCCTGATCAAGGGTGTCCTCATCTAAATCACTCCCTTCTTCACCACCAGAAGTGTCCTCTTTTCCCCCTATACCTTGTTCTCCAACTCTTGAAGTTTTCTTTTCAAGGATGCATTTGTTGTCCTCTATTCTCTCACCGTATTAACAATTCAAACCCTCTCCTTAAACCACATTTTTCCTCCTTTACATTTTAGTAACATTCAAATCACCCATTTCATATGTTACAGGTAGATCCAACTTCTCCTCCATGGTTCTTCTCCCCATAGATTTTAAGGAATCTCAAAGGGGTTTCTGGTCTGCAGGAATGTTCACATCCTGATCAAGGGTTTCCTCATCTGAATCACTCCTTTCTTCACCACCAGAAGTGTCCTCTTTTCCCCCTATACCTTGTTCTCCAACTCTTGAAGTTTTCTTGTCAAGGATGCATTTGCTATCCTTTGTTCTCTCACCCTATTTTCTAATTAAATGTTTGTAAACCTTGAAGGGATATCTTCATCCTCAGGAGAATACATAGCTCTGATACGACTTGATACAAAGTTGGCAACTCGAAGCCTCTAGGTGGCTCAAATTATAGGGCAATGATCCCAAATCACCAACTTTTCAAGGCCAAAGTGCTTCACACTTATCACAAGTGTGGGAAAGGACTTGGTTAAGGTTATCACAACCCCAAAACCCCAAGGGAAACCTAATCACTAGGTTGCACCAATCCTATAACACCACCTACCAAGGTTGGTTTCACAAGCACTTGACTCAAATTCTCAACAATACCCCAAAAGTAACTTTTAGGACTAGGGGTGACCTATTCTCATAGGTTTGGTCTATTTAGGTCCCTACCATTTAGTTCCAATGGTTCTTTTAGTCAAAATCAACCCAAAATACATAGTTTCTTAACAAGACCAAGACTAGGCTTGTAGCCTTTTCCCAAAGGAAAATTGATCTTAAATGGAATTATTCCACATAACCCCCTTAAATGATTAGGGATTCAGACACCCTTTATGTCTTAGGAATTTGGACTCAAACCATATAACATGGAAATGATAAAGAGAAAGGATGATACACAAAATTGCTTTTGTAATTAGGGCTAATTAGGCCTCCACTTACACTACAAGTGCCTCAAGGATGCATCCAAATTCCAAAATAATGATTTGATCATGTGGGTGTGTGTACAAGAGTCTCCTCCTCTGACTTAGAGTCTCTGATGAATCCCCAAATGGGAGTTATGATTGTTGTCCTAATTCTGGATTGGTGCATACATAAGGATATACACCTAGGGCATCATTGTAACTCCAAGTTATTGCATTTTGGAGAACCTCTCTTTCAGAATATTAAAGAGCATCATAAAAACATTCTTTCCACCAAGGATCATTGAATTCCCTTGGTGGAAAAGTGAAATACACTCAATTATTTCCTAAACCCTGATTTAGGGCCTACAAACCAGGAAGTGAGTTTGTAAATTCAATAAATTTCAAAATAATATTGATCAACACATGAGACCAAATGAAAATGAAAGAAGATTCACAAAACTAACCCTTGGTGTCATACTTTTATGTCCTTATGTCCATACCCGACTATACATAAAGACTATTTCTCGAGAATGCAGGAAAATGGTTATATTTTATTAATTTCAAAATGCCAAATTAAATCATTAGCATACCACCCACTTGAAAGGGATTTTTTAGTCACTCCCAATAGTTACATAACATATTTGAAACAATTTTTCCATTTGGGAGTTGTTTTTCAAAAAGTTGTCAAGTTTGCTCAAAAGTTGCTTGACAACTTTTGAGAAACTCTTACATATTTTGCAATTTTCTCAAATCTAATGACCAAACTTGGTCACAATGTTATTTTTGTGATCCCTAGTGGATCCAAACATGAAAAGCCTAAAAAAAAAACTATTCCTAGGGTTTTGGACCATTAATGACCAAAAGTTGACCAAGGGCTCATAAGGTGCCAAACTTGGAACTATGGCCTTACATGGTGGTCCAGTGATTAACCCAATGTCTTAACATCACTAAAGGCCTCTTAGGACCTTGAGGGAACCCATAGTATCCATAGGAACACTTGGTTAATTTAGGGTTCTCCTACACCAAAATTAATCAAAACTCAATGGATTTACTTTTATAAAAAATATTATGCCCATATGCAAATTAATGTTTGTATGCTCATATGCATAATACGAAGGGTTCTAACAAAATTTTCCAAACAAACCCTAGCTAATATAATATAAGTTTCCCATTGTTTTTCCATAGTTTTCTAGTACAATTCTAGGTATTCATAGATTCAAAACAATAGATTTTTCTTTGTTCAATCAGAAACCCAATAGCCTTTTCAAATCAAATATTCGTAGAATAGAAGAATCACAATACATCCATATCAAAACATCAACCAAACCTGGCAGGGTCAAAGTAAACAATATTTTCAAAAGAAAAAGTCTACTAGGTTTACAAAACCTATAGGAATCCACTAGTGAGGATATGACCCTCACATATTATTTGATTATAATGGTGTATGGTAGGGAGTCGACACAGGTCTGCTTAAATTTGTGTTTTGACATGATATTTTGAATAATTACCTAAATATGTTAAAATTAAATAAATTTTTACGCATAGAATTATATAAATTAATAGATGAATAATATACATTTCATGGTGTAGCTAGTGGTACAATCACACCAAGAAGTGCTCATTTTAGTAGACGTGGATGGGTAGCTCGAACACCTGCGGTAATATTTTATAAATATTCATGAAATAGAATAATATGTTATTTTCAAAATATCATATCTTAATAATTTGTATGGTGGTAACTTAGTGTGGTTATATAATTATACAACGTAATATTCTATTCATAAAATAGAATAATACATTGTTTTCAAAATCCATGAAAGATGATGGTCTTTAATGCTTTGTAAACACAAGAAAGTCCAAACTGTTCCACATGCCAGAAAACCAAACAGTTGCAGAGAATTTGTTCTTTTATTGATTCAAAAATTCATTAAATTATTTATCCACCCATAATTACATGCTTTATCATCTATCCATTTTGGACTATATATTGTTTCCCTAATAATAACTCTGCAAAACTAATCAAACACCGGCCCAAGAGAGTTACAACTGACTGTTGCAACTTTTATTGCAATTTTGCAAACACAAAATGTTGTTAATGTTGATGTCCAACAAGTTGTCAACTTTGACAACTAACACTTTATAGACCCAATATTGATTTTAATGGTTTTTTAATTACCTTAAATGTATCAAATATCCTATTCTACCCCTTTAACTCATGACTTTAGCCCTTTAGGCCTGATTATCAACTTTTGAAAATTTTACGTTACTCTTGTATATTTGATGCAACTATTACCTTTCTGACTTCTACTACATCATTTTAAGATCACAATGACCTTGTTACACCATATGTGAGATTTACATCAATATTTAACACCTTTTAATCCATGAACCCCCAAATTGACCTTTTAGACCAATTGTGTCAATAAGGCATAGTCCATTACATAAAGTGACTGTTAGGCCATGTAAACATGTGAAATTGATTTTATTGATCTCATTACATCCACAAATGAACTTTGATGGTCAATTTTTAGTCTTCCCCTTCTAGGGTCTTCTAGATGAGCCTGTCCTCCTTCTTGCTCCCTTGGTGCTCTACGTCACATTGTATTGTTGATTTGATGTATTTGGTGTATTAGTGTATGTTTGTTTGCTATTGCTTTATGTTCAAAGAATTTTTTCTAATGTAATTAAACTCAAGGAATTCATAAAAGCATGGTAATCCCTCAATGAATTAGGTTTAACACAAATGATTCAACATAGATCCCTAGCTTTTGGTAACCTAGACATCATACCTTTGAACAAGTTTACTTCCTTATATAGCCATCATGACTCAAACTGATTTGAACTCTCACCCTCCATCTTTAGACTCAATTAAACCAATGTTGAACTCATACATAGACTCATACCCCAAAAAATCACTTATTGGCTTCTGAATCAACCTTCAACGTCATTTGGAACATCCAACCATCATTCTTTTACTCTTATTTCTTGTTCAAAATCATGAATACAATCTCGTATTGTTCACTGATTATGAATGTCCTCAATCCTTTAATACACCTACATGGCCTTATCAAGACTCCTGACATATAACTTCTAAGACACCCCAAGAACCCCTAAACTTATCATAAGGTCCTTATGCTATCGCTCAAAGCACATTCACTTTCTAGTTCAGTAAACATTACTCTCTGGCATTTCATTGTCATATTAGGACAGTCCCCATATACTAGTCTATATCTTCACCATAGATAAGAACCCCTCTACAACATAGGTTCATAAGCACCAAAAATATTTTCATTGGTTCCCATACAACCTACTCTCAACCTAAAAGCACTCCAAATCCCCCCATGCTAAGGGTAAACACACTAAAACATACTCACTGTCAGGCTACAATAGTCCTATTACCTACTGCAAAAGTGGTGCTAACCTCTGACCTCCACCAATACAATATAGACCATCCTCCTCTAACCGTGACTACAAATTTGTTAAAGAATAGTCTTGTGTGTGAAAGAAGAGAATTTTTTTATATTGTAATAATGATTCGTAAAATTTGTTTATAAACTTGTGATAATAGAGTTGTGGAGCATAAGAATTTGTGGAACTAAAGTGAATCATAATCTTGATTGTAAACTATTGCTTATATTTATTTGGTTTTTTATAGGGCTTGTAAAGGGCTCAGATTTTTGAGATTGATGATGTCACCAATTCTACCACTGACTTTGTCTTACAGAGCTATGTGGTATCATATTTTGCACACCTCTTGTTTATAGTTTTAATTGAACCTGTGTTGTATCATATTATTTCTCTTATGTTAATTTTTTTTTTGTTAGCCTACCCCACCAAGCTCGAGGTCATTAGGAAAGAGGAAGAAATCATTGGGGACACTGGCAAAAAAGGTAATTAAGTCCAATTTAAGTATATTTTTTGAAATGTATTATGAACATTTCAATGTAGTCTATATTGGTGAATGCACTTGACTTGTTTATTGTATACATGTAGAATCAACTGGGTTTCACTGAACTAATGAATGCACTAGACACCACTGATGTTGAGGTGAGGTAGGAGGTAACATGTTTTCATATTTTCTTTAAATCTCATTCTTTTTTGTTCAAAATATTTTAGAAATCATGTTCCTCTATTACTATGTCATTTTCTATGACTTTTCATACAAGAATTTCTCATACCTATCTCAGATGAGGAAAATCCTCATATGAGTATAGTAGAGCCATTTTCTATTATGGTATGTGTAGACATCTAAAAATATTAATATTATTTTCCCTCTTATTCCTCTAACTATTTAATTCAATCAATTAAATAGTTTCATTTGCTAATAGTTTAAATACTATTCTAATGTATTTCATTTAAATACATTTGTCTCATGAAATTCCCTTTTTAATAAATTTACATTTATTAAATCCTCCATTTTCCTAATTCTTCTAAACCATAATTTATTCAAGTTTGATTTGAATAATACCCTAAAACCCTAGCTAGGAACCTATTAATCCTACCGTAAAGCCTACCCTATTCCTACCCTACTCCCATCACCTCATTTCCTAAGTATACTTCCCCACCTAACTATCCTTTAACCTTGCTTAATTGGTGATTCCTAAACTTTTTAAGGCTAATGGAATGCTCACCCACATGGGGAAATTGTCTCCAAAATGGGCACCCATTCCTCTTTAATTCCTTCTTACAATTTTGTCTCCCCTTTTGAAATATTGAGCTACTCAATATTAAATGCCAATTTTGACTCAAAATTAGCCATCTTTTCAAGTCTATGTGTCTCCTATGTGGCTCTTATGTGGATGCCACATAGGTGCCACTTCATCCAAGCCTCTTCCTCTCTCAAAAAACTCTATAAATAGAGGTCTTCTCCTCTCATATTTTCATCTCTCATTGTGCATTGTTATTATGCTAGAATTGCTTTAGAGTTCATAGTTATTTTTCATGCTTATGTTCTTAGTTTCTAGTTTTCATGCTTTCCATGCTTAAATCACTTAGATATTACATGCTAGGTTCTTTTGGTTAAAATTGAATCATAGTTTTTATCTCATATCATAACATAGCATAGTTCTTGCATCATAGCTTTTAATCTCATGTCTTGCATATCAATTTGAGCATCATCTTTGGGAAGGATTTAAGACTAGTTTTCCATACTAGTTCTTGAATTTCTTCTTTGATTCCAAGCTTGCATTCCATAGTTGCATTGCCTTGGGGATTCATGTCATTTGTGTGTTTGAGAGAGCACACCTACATCCTATCAAGAAGATAAAATCAAAATGAGTAAAATAAGGTGCATTTGTTTACTTATTTTAAGCTCAATCTGATGTTATGTTGATTTCTTTGTTGCTTGCTAGCTCTTTCATATGATTTCTAATCGATTTATGTGCTAACCCACTAATTTTTACATGTTTGAGCTTGCTCCCAATAGGTTGAAGAATTCCTCATACTACATTCTGGCATGCCCAGTGGGACCCACGTCCCTAAACACCTTCTAATTTCTTGTCTATTTCTTCCAAATCTTGCCAAACTTGTGGATCACCGTCTGCATTTTACACAGAGGCATCTACGCAGATGCCAAAACACTAAATCAATGTGTGTACCAAAACCCTGAACCGACATCTGCGTCGAAACACTGAATCAATGTTTGTGAGATACATCACCATCTTTGATAAACCGTCATCTCCGCTAAACCGACGTCTGCACTCTGAACCGGCGTCTGTGATGAACTGAAATCTGTGCTAAACTGGTGTCTGCACTCTAAATCAACGTCTATGCTAAATTGGCATGTGCGCTAAACTGACGTCTGTGCTATGAAATTTTTTATCCATATTGAATGATTTCTTGAAACTTTTTATGCATGCTTTAGGCCAATTTTAGCACTAGGTCTATATTTAAAATATATCATTTAAGTATAAGTGACATATTTAACTTTCTTATACTTTAAGATATATTTTTAATATATACTTCCAGGATGTTTGAGAGTGGTTTCAACATCATAGGAGTTAAGATGCAGAATCTAGTTTTTGAGGGTTTTTAAGAAATTTTAGACAGTCAAATTTTAGGAATCAGGAATCAACATATTGTCAAGAAATAAGTGTTACTAATCTGTTTCCCTTTTTGCAGCATTTCAAGGTTGAAGACTTTAAAGATTACTAATATTTTTCATGCAGGTTTCCTTGGATTTTTAATGGAGTTTGGGAATGAACTTGTATGATTTAAATACTAGTCTTTGAATGCATGTTTCTTAAATGAATTAACCACACCTATTCTTGAATGCATAAGGGAATGAACCTCACAACTCTTGAATGACTTAAGGCAAACAAATACACAATTTACATGCTTTCCTATTGTTGTGTGGGAAATAAATTGAACTTGCATGCTTAAACACACTATTGTGTCTTTTTCTTAGGTAGAAAACACTTAGTTTCTAATTAGGTTCAATTTGGAAAATGAACTCTTCTTGGTGTGTTTGAAGAAGTGCTTTTCAGCACTTCTTTTGAGCTATTTTCCATTAGTTAGATTTCTTAATTTACATGACGCTATGATTAAACTATAGCTGTATCCTCTCCCCTCGCCTTCATGGAATTTGGGTGAAGATAAATCTTAGCTTAATCTAGCTTATAGAGAGTCCTGTCTAGAGGGTGCGCTTCCCCTTTAGAAGATGACCTCAAACCAGTAAATCCCTTTGGCTAGTATAGAAATAAGGTGTGATCCAAAGGTCTGCTTTATCCCTTCAAGCTCAGGCGAGTTGTGTTCAATGGTAGTCCATACTAAGTGAATATCCTTAGCATACTGGCATGGTTGAACTAGGCTCTTAAATGAGTCACACTATACAAACCGATTGCGGGGACGCCACAAATCTTATTAGCAACTATAAATTAGTAGCCTACCTGATTCACCTCTGAACGGTGACTTATTATAGTGCAATGGAAGGGGAGATTCTCCCCCTAAGATTCCCATCATATGTGTCCCAAGGTATTGTGTTGCAAAAGAGATCTTTTTAGCACAGAAACAATACCTGGCAAAAGGAAAAAACACGGGCGCCCTTCTGGGGGTGACACTACTATGTGAGCCAAAGGACTACCAAGAAATGGGCCTATAATATTTCATGTGAAGCCAATTCTTTAAGGTAGCTACTATTTGTACTATCTTCGTTGTGTTAAACCATGTGAAAACATAAGTGGCTTGAAAGAGTCACTTGAACATACAAAAATGAAATACCCAACATACAAATTTGTCACAATTGCTTGTCTCTCGCAAGGTTGCTTTGTCCCTTCCAAGATTGTTTTTAGACACATGTCTTCAATAACTATCATGTATTCCAAAAATATGAGTCAAGGTATACTTAGTGTAGTCAATGCCTTTGATGTATGTTGAAAATCAGTTCTTGCCAATGAACAAATCGACCTAAAGAGTCCAAAATCAATCAGAATCCTACATTGTCATCTTCACACCAACCCATTTCTTCATCGTCATCATACTTCTTATCCTAATCACTTCTTCCTAGTAATCCATATTATTCTTAATCTTCCTAATCATTTCATCACCTCCCTAATCACTTCATCATCCTCCTAATCACTCGATCAAGTTCCCAATCCTCATCTAATCACCTTCATCCTAATCAGTCCTCTAATCCACATTAACATCCTCTTTCTTAATCCAATCTAATTGTTCATCTTCCTCCAATCTAATCCAATCCACTTGTCAACCTCATATCATTCTATCCAATCCTAATCTAATTCATCTTCCTCTTCATCTAAAACCAATCAAATCTAAATAATTCCCTTATCTTTAATCATCTCTCATTCATATTTCAAAGTTCATCCATTCTTAATCAAAATCTTCACCCACATCTTCTTCTGATTCCAATCTTCATCAAATATTTTACCTTTGGCTTAGGAGCACCATCATAATCCTTGGACTTTAATCACGATTATCTTGGTCAACCCAAATCCAACCATAATCAAGTTCAAATCAAATCAAATCAAGCTTCATCTTTCGCACCTTCATCAATTTTCTTCATCTCAAATCTTAGGTTGAAAGATTTATCAAAGTGTTGCATAGACCCTCATCATTAACAAACATCTATTTTAATCCTATTGCTTTTGAGAACATCAGTCTGTCTCAAATTTATATCCTATTTTTCTTGGGATCATAAGTCTATCTCCAAGTATAAGATCATATCATCATCCAAATCAATCCTTTGTTTACACCATCATAGGGTCTTGTTTCACCTAGGTTTGTCTCAACCTTTTTAATCCAAATCCCAACCCAAAATCATATCCAACATCAATCAAAAAAAATCAAATAAAGTCCAAATTTTGCTCCTAAATCCTAGGTTCATATTTCATCCGTCCTCATGTTTTTCACTTTATCCACTCTTAATCAAAATCTTCAGCCACATCATATTCTAAACCAATTCCAAAAACCCCTCATCTAAACATCATGAATATGGATTGGTTTCACAAAATGGTTAAGGACCATCAAACATATATGTCAAGTCCTATCTCTCAAAACATTCCTCCAAATCAACCAAATCCATCAAACTCATACATTGTTCACACTAACCCAACTCCGAACTATTCACATTCCTCATCTCAACCAAATTACCAAGTCAATTCTATAACCACACGTCCATCTATCATATCCCCATCCATTCTACCTTAATACACTATGCCCAATCCAAATCCATCTCCCATCTCTTACCCTTCCTCTATCATTGACAAGGGAAACACACCTCATTATCCCTCAGCCACATATATCCCTCAAACATCATCCATGCCTCCATCTTCTTCCGTAGTGATATCCCAAGCTCCACACTTCCATCATCACACTACTCCCTACATCCATAATCCAAATCCTCCATCCCCTTATCCTCCAACCCATTTTCCAATTAATAATCCAAGTCTTCCAGTTCCTTCAGTCTATCACCATAACCCCCATGCTATTACTAGTTCACCGTCCACTTTATCCTACCTTTCTCCTTCATCCCCTCCATTTTGTCCCAATCTACCATCTTCTATTCCTACCCATATTACCACAAGTCCCCTTCCCTAATCCACCTACATCTCTCAACCCACTTCATATGGCATACCCCAATCAATCATTTCTCCTCCATCAGTTAGTCAATCCAATCCACAAGTCACCTCCACACCTACCTTTGTGAACTATCCAGCCATGCCATCTCCTATACCAGATTATACACCATCATTCATTCAACCAAGTTCACAAGCCATTACCACACTTTCATATATGGACTACCCTAGCTCTCCACCATCTACACATGTCAATCCTTCACCTCCGATAGATAAGTCTCCAAGGATTTTCACAAGGAAGCCATCACAAAATGCATCTCTTAAAGTTGATGAGCCAATTCATATTAGTCCCTCATGTGAAGCCATTTGTGATGAGGCCTTTTCATCACCCATCATTCCTCTTCTATCTCCCACACCTATCATTTCCCTTCCAAGTCATTTACTTATTGATCCTTTTCCATCTCCTAACACCATCGAAGTCTCCCCATCCATTGAGTCCATCCAATCCCCATCCCCATATTCTCCTACTAACATTATCCACACCCCATCTAGTGACTCTCCTGATTCCACCCATCTTACCTCTATCTCAATCATAGAATCTCCCATCCTTCCATCCCCTCCATCTGAAGAGTCCATCCACACATCCCCATCACACCATCCACACCAATCCAATCATGTCAAGATCTTATCCAAAATCATGTTGAAATATCTATTGATATAGAACAAGATCCTCCCATCACAATTCCTCCATCTCATAATCCATTGTCATGCACTCCTCCCAATCCAGATCCCTTCATTCTGCTTACTCTATCTCAAGAGACACTACCTAGTCTAAGTCAGGATTAGAGCACCCCATTCCCTCCACCTCATGATCCTTTGTCACCTCCAATCAAAAATTTCACACAACCATTGCTCTATCCCCTTGATCCACTTACATTCATCCATGGCGGTCCACTTGAAGAAAAATAAATAAGTTTCATATCCACCACTTACACTCCCCCTAATAATGGACTCGCATCTGGTTCCCTAAGAAATAAATACCCTATCTTGGGTCGAATACTACAAAAATGGAATTATCAAGGCAAAGGCCTTGGCCTAAATGAACAAGGTATACTGGAGCCCATCTCTACCAAATAACATCCACAATCTTGTGGTCTCGGTTGCACATCTAAAGGCCCTTCATCCAAAACTGTTGGTACAACTAATGCCCAGTCCAAGCATGCTTGCAAACCCACCATTACCTCTTCCCATTGTTCCTCCAAGAAATTTAATGCCATCCCTCCTCACCTGTCATTGCAACCCAAGACAACCTACCACATTCCTCCTTCATCCTCTCAATCCATTTTGGGTCCCTATGTCCCAAAATCAACCATTGCATATCCTCCACCTACAAAATCCATTTTAGGCCCTTATATCCCAAAATATCATCCTCTATCTTATCCCACATCCTACATTCCCAATCAGGATCAACAAAGGCACATACCCACACACCCCATCCACCATCCTACCTCCATCTCTCCATCTCATACAACTTCTCATATCCCTTCCAATTCTACTCACTACAATTTGATTGCCAATTCAAAAATGCATAAAGCAAAAGATCCATAATCTAAAGATTGTTATGTCTATTTCAAACGACATGCTCCAGCAAAGACCAATCCAATCAAAAAATGCACTACATCCCACAGGTCGCAAAGGCCCAACAAAGCTAAAGAAAAAACTATGTGGAACCCAAAGAAAAGAGATGAAATGCATTTGAAAGAAAAATCCAAAATGGCATCTGAAGTTGCTAATCCACCATCTCTGCATTCCTCTTTGCCATCACTTAAATCTATTTTGGGTCCTTATGTCCCAAAAATATCTACCATGCTTCCTTCATTGCATCCACTTCTACCATCCCCTTCAAATCCACTCTTTCCACACTCCTTACAACATGTGCCAATGTTGATCCTGAGCGCATCCCCCCATCCCACTCACTTTCCACCATTTTTTCCAAATGCATCCTACCTGCCATCCCACATTCATCAACCATCATAACCATCTCATCCATGCCTTTTTCATAAGCCACTCATCCCAAATAAGTTTGTACCAACATCTGGTGATCACTCCAAATGGGCTCCTATTACCTTGATATCACACTTGATGCTTGAGTCCTTCATCTATCTCCTCATTCTTGTCCCATCCATAAACTCCCTCCAAAAAACCAAAAAAAAGCAAAAAAGAAAAAAAAAAAAAAAAAAAAA
>MU225333.1:1775335-1788338 GCA_018584345.1 Thuja plicata | reverse complement strand
TATATATATATATATATATATATATATATATATCAACCTGGACATATTTGATGTCACTTTTTTGTAACTCTATTATGGATTTGGCATGTACGCCATGTATTGAAATGTACGCTATTATTGTTTATTGTGTTATATATGAAACTTAAAATTTGATCCTTGAATTTGTTCATTGGATGTTTATGCCTTAAGTGTATTCTTCTTTCACATGACTTGTGTTTATGCATGTGTGTTTCTATAAATTAATGTACTTGTTTGTGTAATGAATCATAATTCAATGATATTCTCTTAGTTAAATGACACATAATAAACTATAGAAAATGTGACCCCTCGGTATATACAAATCAACCCATGGCCACTTTTATATACAATTTGATCTTCTTTCAATATACAAAATGTGGTCTCCAAATATGCATGTAGACCACTTCATAGTCATTTATATTTACAAAAAAGCAAAGTTAGATTATTTTGCAAAATTTATATACAAAATTATCAGAATAATTCTACCATTTTATAGAATAATTCTTCATGATAGACCAAAACTAATTGAGGAAACCTTCTAGATCAACTCTAACCCTTATTGTGTCAATTATTGCCTCATGTTTAGATTCACAAAGTTTCCATAAATTATTCTTACAAGGTCTACCAATATACTTTATCAATTGAATATTTGTTGCAACAAGAAGTTTAGAGTAATGAAAAATATGTTTATGAGTCTCATAGTCCTGAAACAGCCACTTCTTGGATTTTTGGATAGGGTACCTACATTTCATAGAAGCATAAATTAATACAAAATTCAACATATAAAGTGTAATAGAATTATGGTAAGAGGTCTCAAATTTGTAAAACAAGAACAAATTATATTTTGATAGCTTACCTTCTAAGACATGTCCCTGTCACAACAATGGATCCTATTGGGTACTCAATACCCTCTCCATCACTGACTTTAGTTGTCAATTTCATTTTTCCCTCAATACAATGAGACAAAAAGTAATCAGTCCCTTCCTCATTGTTCTCATCTGCAACAACTGCATATACATGACCTGCAATTTATAGAGGGATAAATTAAACACCCTAAACACTTAACCACCTAATAAAATGAGTTCAAGTAGGTTCAATAGAGTTCATCTCAAAATGAAGAATAAATTGATAAATTACCTGGTTCAACTAGGTCAAATATGTGATCAAAATTTGTTGATGCTTCAAACTGGCTCAATTGTAGTGCTCTAGGAAGTTGATATGTATCAAGCGGTTGAAAAGGTGTATAAGATCATTTGTCAACCCACTCTTTTGATTTTCATTCCTCCCATGAAAAATTCATACAAGACAAGCAAAAACATGTCATTAATCTAGTATAAATACCCAGTGATGCTACATTTGAACTTCTAAATGACTGCATGTCACTTGATCTTGTAAGTGTACAACAATCTAGATAGTTTTCAATGTTAGACTCACCTATAAACCAAAAAATATATTAACCATAGACTTACCTTCATTACCTATTCCCATCATAGATGTGCACCATTGCACAATTGTTTGTGCATTTATTAACTCCGCACCACCTTCATACTTCAATTCTTCTCTCGCAAGAGCTCTTTTTACTTATGCACCCACACCATCATACTCTCCTTTTCCATACCCTGCATCGGTGAAATTCCAAATATGTTGAATGCCAATTGTCACATGCATTATACTCAACCAATAGAACATTCTTGCATTCCTTAATTGTGAGGTGTAATTGTCTAACTATATTATGTGTTGGTTGTACTCAATACCTCTTTCCCTTAAATTCTCATAGAAAACTTTGAAGCAACCTTGCACAAACTCTGATGAATGTGTGCATTCGTCATTGATGTAGAAGTGATACTATCTTAAAATGTTTCTATTTGTGTCTGTGCTATCATGTACATGAAAGAATAATATATGTACAAATATTGCCTTTTGTATAGAATGGTAATACATTGATTACACTTCATTCTAAGGTTTAAGTGTATAATTCTCAGAAAAATCAACAATGGAGACAATAGTACCAAGGGGAAAAGTATCCTTACATATCTTGAATTTCTCATCCAACCACGTAGCTCTATGTGAATGAAATATATACTCATAAACTAGTTTCTCTTGAAAAATCATCATAAAATAAGCTAGGCATATATCATTTTTCACTAACTCACACCTCTTAAGTTCTTTTCCATATTTTAGACCATAAGTTTATGTCTTGTATTTTCCAAATGAAACTAGTGTATTTCCAATCTCATTTAATCTCTCTAGATGGTGACATATCCATAAATTTCTCATACCACAACATGCACTACAATATCCATTCAAACACATCATCTTATAATAAATGCAACCATCATCTTGGTTGCATAATATAGTTGACATAAAATCTCTTGATGACGTAGGAGGTGCTTGAAGACTACATTCCTCCAAAATACTGTTAGTGTGTGAAGTACAACAAACATGATGATATATATCATAATGCATGGAAAATTCAATATGTACCCTATAACAACATGTGGTGCAAGCATTATTAATCTTGACATTAAATGTTTTTTCCATTTCAAAAACTCCTTGACTAATTTTAATTTGAGGATATCATTGGAGGAATCTTTCATAAAATTGTGTTTGTGTCATATCCAAAAAGTGCTTTGCATGTGACATATGATTTGTAGATCTTATTCTCCACCTAAAAATGTCTCTTTGGTTGGGTGAAACCCTTGTGTTGTCATGCCAAAACTTTTCAGTTAATGTTCTTAATGCATCAACAACAACCTTTTCCTTGCGTGGGAGTCTACCCAAAAATGACCAAAGAGAATTAGTGTTTCGATCCTCAATTTTGTCTTGCCTGTGTAAGGCTCTCTCTAATGTTGATCTACCTATCCTTAATTACTTGCTTTTTTTTCTTACTATAAGATATTTTTTCATTTCCTTTCCCATTATATATGATGTCAAGACACATCGAGTAACATTAGCATCATTACTGCATGATTTTGAACCAATGATTTGGTCTGCATCAAATAGATTTATCGCAATGGTTCTCTTAGTACTATTTTTCAGATGTTCTCAACCCCACAATTCTCATTGTCTCTCTAAATTTCAGATTCTTAATCATTTCAACAACTACTTGATATCTTCCACTTTTATTTAATTTTTCAAAATAGTTATTCCAAATCTTTTTAACAATTCTTATAAAATTTCTTTCTGACATTTTATCATGCATTGGCCTCAAAATATTTTCATCAATGTCAATTAGAAACTTTGGTTTTGTAGGAATTTTTCTAGGTGTTAACACAACTGCATGCTCTACATTTTCATTAGATGAATTAGGTGCATTTATCCTCATCATTTCAATTGGTGTATGTTGAACATTTTAATTTTCATTATGGGCATTTTTTCATTAATGACATAGAATTGAAATGGTGCATTAGATGAATTAGGTGCATTTATTCCTATTATTTCAATTGGTGTATGTTGAACATTTTCAATTGATGAATTAAGTGTATTTGTCACATTAACATTAATAGTTTCATTTTCATCACTTACATTGCATGCATTTGATGATGTACCTTGTCATATTCTCCTCATGCACTCCCTTTATCTTTCCTTTTTTGTCTCTTGCTGTTCAATTATTCCTCTTTTATTCTTTCCCATTGTTCATATTGAATGGACCCTATGAATAATATCATGAACATAGAATAACATGTGAACATCAAATCTAAAAAATAAGAACAAATAAATCATTTTATTCAAATGTGAACTTAAAATGATAAAATAACATCAAAATCACCAATAAACAACGAAATTCTATCATGGCAAAGAAAAAACATGCAAAAAAGTGTAGACTTGTCTATTACTGCTCTAAAATAACAAAAAAGATGCAGTTAGACCTTGAGACAACTTGCAATGACTATTTTTAGACTGTTGAAGAAAAAAAACTTGCAACATTCCTAATTCAATAGAACCCCATAAGGTTTTGAGGACTTAATGGTTCAACATTCCTCTTTCCTCAGAACCCGGTCAGGTTATGAGAACATAAAGGCTCAACTTTCCTAATTACTCAAAACCTGTTCAGGTTTTGAAAAACTAAGTACAAAGGAGAGAGAGAGAGAGAGAGAGAGAGAGAGAGAGAGAGAGAGAGAATACTAATTTTCCTATACGTTGCATGTATGGGAAATAATGAGTACCTATTTTGGTGAAGGAGCACCTAGGAAATCATTAAAGCCCTAGTGTTTTGGCTTGTAACTTACCTTATCCAAGTCATTGTGTGTTTCTTCTTGAGGCCTTAGAAGGTCATGTTGTGTGATTAGGTGAATTAGTTTTAGTGTTAATTTCACTATTAGTCTTTGTTAGTTGCATTTTGTAGTTCAGTCCTAGTTTGGTCTAAAGTTGGGAAATGGATTATAATTGTGTCCTAGACCCATGTTGGGTGAAAAATAGGCTTCATGAGTCATAAATGAGGTTATTTAATGAAACTAAATGGGTTAGAGGCCCTAGTTTGTAGTTTGCATCATAAATGCAAAAGATGCCAAAAGTTGTCATGACAACATTTGCAACCTTTTGCAAATGTTGTATGTAACTCTACAACATTGGATCCCCAATTTTCTACGAGTGGAGAATGAATGATCATGGCATAAAATATTGGAGAAGGTATATTTAGACACTCTATGGCTTGTTTCCTGAGGTAGAGTGAATGTATACAATTTTTGGAGAGCAAGCAAGCAAGTTTTTCTGAAAAGCAATGCACAGTGGACTACTTTGAGGGTTTATGGTGTTTTAATGGATTGAAGAATAAGATAAAACTATTGATTAATGTATTAGGGATAGTTATAAGATATTTTCATTTAGAGTGTTAGTAATTTTGAGTTGATTTGTTAACTATAGGAAAATATATTCAAACTCGGTAGTCTGTTGGTGTAAATCAGGGCAATTTTGGTTTTATGGCTCCCCCATGAAATTCAACAGTGGAAAACACAAAAGGTTGAATGAATATATTAGGGGAGCCTCTTTATAGTATATATTTACAAGTAGGATGTCAGATGAGATGTTTTTCTATTTATAAATTCATGCCCTAGGCGAGTTAGGATAGCCCAGCTAGGTGAGTGACAAGTAAAAGCCTATATGTAGAGACAAGGGTGTGAATGGGAGAACTAAAAAAAGTGTGGTGTCAGTGTTGTTAGGGACTCATAGGTCCCTATTGTTGAGCTCAGATCCCACCCAATCCATTTGGATTGAGTTTTGCATAGAATTTAGTAGAGAGCTAGCGAGGAGCCAAAATAGGCCTACATTTCAGGACAAAGGTGTATGGACAGATTGGGGACCCTCAAACTTAAAGATATTTTAGATTTCCCAAAAAGGGTATCTAGATCCTAAATTGGTTTTAGGGTTTGTGTAGAAGTTTGGAGAGAAAATCTTGAAAAACTCACTGGATAGGGCTAATTGTTGTTTTAGGCCTAATAGGACAAATTGGGTATGAATTTGAAACTTGACTAACTTGGGGTTGAAAAATTATGGGATTTGATTTGAGAAGATGAAAAATGAACATTCTAAGTGTGTACATTACCCTTTTAGTATGGGAGGTATTTGTATGAAGAGTTTAGCTTTGGGATTCTTCAAAGCCAATGCAAGCATTTAGACAAAACTGAGATAGTTGTCCTTCAAGGTGAATCACAATTATTGTGACTCTTAGAGAAGAGTTAAGAGAAGTATTGGACTGAGTGTCTATTGATTAGGGTGGTACTATAGTGAAGATTAGGATCCTAAGTGAACTAGAACAAGAAAGGTCTTGTCCAATGAATTGTGAAGCACACCTTGGGGTTACTTCTATCAGATTGGTATCGGAGCCTCTTTTGATAAGGCTTGTGGTTACTGTTACAACTAGAGGAATCCATTGGAGAGTAAACAATAGTGACTAATGATGAATTAGAAAAGAAGGTAGATGAGAAAGATGAGTATAATAGATTACTCCAAGATAGGTTGCCTCAATTGGAGAAAAAAGTGGATGAAGTTGATGGAAAAGAAGATGAAGTGAAGGAAAAAAGGGAAGGGAAAGGAAAAGAGATTTACATTGAAGATGAAGACCCTGAAGCTTATCCTTTCCTAAATGAAGAACCATTCATGAAATCCCTAAAGGCTATGAGTGGAAAATAATTGGAAGGAGTTCCCATTTTGTCTGTGGAAAAATGGAACCAGAGGTAGTCCTTGATTGGATAGAGGGACTAGAGAACCATTTTGAGTGTGATGGAATCACAGAGGCTTAAAAGGTGAAAGTTTATAAAGAAAGACTCAGAGGGTCTACTCTCACTTGGTGGAAATTTATCCAAGATGAGAGAGAGAGAGAGAGAAGGAAGGGAAAAGGCCCATTGCTTCATGGAAAGCTATGGTAGCAAGAGTAAGAGATGCTTACACCCCTAAGGATTACAAAATCCAGTTGCACAAGAGAAGACAAGGTCTAAGAAAGAAGGACCTAGATGTCAACTCATACACTAAAGAGTTTCAAAGACTTTGTATGATGTCAAGAGTAGTAGAGGATGAGAAAGTAAAGGTATCAAGGCACCTTAATGGACTTAAATGGACCATTCAAGATGAGATGAGTCTTTTGAATCTAGACACAGTTCAAAAATGTCACCAAATTTCTATAAATTTGGAAGACAAGTTGAAGAAGAAACAAGACTCCAATACTTCAAGAGGAAGGGGTAGAGGAAGAGACACTAGAAGAAAAAGAAGTGGTTATGGAGGAAGAAACTCTAAATCTAAAAGTCAAGCAGAGACTAAGATCACTGAATAGCATGAATGAAACTTCAAAAGAGGGAGTCCAAGTAGAGGAAGGAACTCTAACAATAGAGGAAGAGGCAATAGTCAAGGAAGAGGCAACTATTTTTCCAATATGAAGTACTATCACTATAATCAATTAGGACATCTGGCATATAGGTGTCTAGAGAAGGGAAGTGCCTCTCAAGGTGGGGACAAAAGAGTGAACTATGTTCATGAAGAGACAAGTGGAAACAAGAACCCTGAAGTGTCATTAGAATCAGAAGAAGGTGAGAACCTAATGATGAGAAGGACCCTGACTAGAGAGCCAGTCAAAGAAGAGCTAAGCTAGAGGAGGTTATTGTTTAGAGTGAAATGCAAAATGATGGGAAAATTGTGTAGAGTCATCATATACTCAGGGTCTACTGACAACATTGTGCCAGAGGAGGAAGTCAACAAGTTTAACATGACAAGGATACCCCATGTTAGCTCTTTTTCTTGCAGCACAACCCTAAAATGACAGTATACTTACATACTTGATTGAAAACTCCTTTTTTTATGCAAGAGAAAGGCTAATTGATGAGGTATTTGATAATATTGGGGATATAAAGATAAATTTTTATGTAATGTCTTACCTATGGATGCATGTCACTTGCTCCTAGGTAGAACATGGAAATTTGAAAGAAAGGCAATACATGATGGAGCAATGAAATCCTATTCATTCAAGAAGGACAATGTGACATACAAGATTCAGTCACTATTGGAGGATGTAGAGTTGAAGTCTATTGGTCCTAATGTCCTAATGGTAATTGAGAAAGAGTTCATGGAGAATCTAGAAGAAGGAAAGGGAATTGGTTTTGCATTGGTGCTAAGACCAAAAGAAGAAAATGCAGATATAATAGTGAAGAGGACAGAGCTTTCAAAATAAGTTCAATAGATGCTAGTAAAATATCAAGGGATAGTGAGTGGTAGGAAACCATCAACCTTACCCCCTAAGAGGTGTATAAGCCATTAGATACACCTAATACCAGGAGCTACCCTACCCAATATGGAAGCCTATAAAATGACTCCCTAATAGAATGAAGAAATTTCTTGACAAATCCAATAGCTTTTAGAACAAGGCCTTATAAGAAAGAGCATTAGCCCTTGTGTCATTCCCACAGTCCTAGAACCTAAAAATGGAGGAACTAGGAGGTTATGTATAGACTCTAGAGAAATCAATAGGATCACCATTAGGTATAGGTTCCCTATCCCTAGGATAGAAGACCTAATGGAATTTCTAGGGGGAGCAAGGTACTTTACAAAGATAGACCTAAAGTGTGGCTATCATCAAATCAGAGTAAATGAAGGGGATGAGTGGAAAAAAACCTTCAAGACTATAGGACTATATGAGTGGCTTGTCTTTCCATCTAGGTTGTCAAATGCCCCATCAACATTCATGAGGTTGATGAGTGAAGTACTTAAAGAGTACAATGGAAATTTTATAGTGGTATACTTTGATGATATACTCATCTATAGTAAGACAAGAGAAGAACACCTCAAACACTTAGAATTAGTTTTTAAGAATCTGCAAGAGGAGAAATTGATGATTAACGTAGAAAAGTGTGAATTCATGAAAATAGGGTTGGTGTACCTTGGTTTTGTGCTATCATAGGGTAATTTAAAAATGGACCCAAGCAAGGTTGAGGCCATCATCAACTGGCCTACTCCAAGAACAAGTACTGAGGTAAGAAGTTTTCATGGCTTTGCACAATACTATAGAAAGTTTATTAAGAAATTTAGTGTAATCTGTGATCCTATGTTGGACACTATTAAAGGAGGCATGGAGAATAAGTTTGTTTGGAATGAACAAGCTAATCATGGTTTTGAGCTATAGAAAAAGAAGATTGCAACACAACCAATTTTGGTTTTGCCAAGATTTGAGAAGCTATTCACAGTGGAATGTGATGCTAGTAACATAGCCATTGGTGTTGTCTTAAGAAAAGAGGGAAGACCAGTGGCCTTTCACTCTGAGAAAATAAGTGAAGCTAAGAAGAAGTATTCTTCTTATGACCTAGAGATGTATGCTTTGGTCCAATCACTGAGAAAATGGAGGCATTATCTATTTCCAAAGGCGTTCATTGTCTATTCAGACAGTCAAGCATTGAGTTTCTTAAACTCACAAGACAAATTGAGTCACAAGAACATGAAGTGGGTTGAATACCTACAAGCCTATACTTTCAATATGAAGCACAAGAAAGGGTTGCAAAATAAATTTGTAGATGCTTTGATCAGAAGAGCATTGACCATTCAAGAAATTCAACTACAGAGTATGGGAATTGACAACTTCAAGGACCTATATGTTGAAGATGAGGACTTTGCAGACATCTACAAGGTATGTAAAGAGTAAAAAAACCACTTTCATAGTCAATACTCTTAGTACACTTTGTATTCTAGTCTATTGTTTAAAGGGATTTGGTTATGTGTACCTAGGGGGTCTATTAGAGATAATATTATACAAGAAAAACACAATGGTGCACTTAGTGGCCATTTTGGGGTTAACAAAACTCAAGAGTTAGTCCAAAGATTCTATTTTTGGCCCATGATGAATTTGGATGTGAAGAGATAGGTAGAAGGGTGTGTTATTTGTTAGAAGGCCAAAGGAACATCTACAAATTAAGGCATATATCAACCTTTTCCCATTCCAACCATACCATGGAATGTCTAAGCATGGATTTTGTAGTAGGTTTTCCCAAGACAAGATAGGGAATGGATAGTCTCTATGCGATTTTAGTTAGATTTAGTAAAATGGCACACTTTGTACCCTACAAGACAACCAATGATGCCAGTTAGATAGCTTCTTTATTTTTCAAGGAGGTTGTTAGAATTCATGGTTTACCACTAAGTATAGTGTCTAACAGAGACACCAAATTCATGAGCCATTTTTGGAAGACTCTGTGGCAAAATCTTGGAACTAATTTTTCATTTGGATCTACCTACCATCCTTAGTCAGATGGTCAGATAGAGGTAGTAAATAGGATTCTTGGAAATATCCTAAGGTTTTTAACAAAAGATAACGGTCAAGTTTGGGACTGACTCATTGGACAAGCAGAGTATGCTTATAATAACATAGTGAATAGGACTACAGGCAAAAGTAATTTTGAAATAGTCTATGGTCTTCATTGAAGTGGCATTTATGAGCTTAGAGGCCTAAAGGATGGAGCCAAAGGGAGTGGTTATGCTGATGATTTTTCCCATTTTATGCAAGAAGTTCATGACATAGTTTGGAAGACACTCATTGACAATACAAAGAAGATCAAGACTAAAGTGGATGAAAGAAGAAGAGATGTCCAATTCAAGGTTGGAGATATAGTAATGGTTCAAATCAACAAGGTGAGACTTCAGAAAGGAACACCTCATAAACTTTAGATGAGAAGAATTGGCCCATGTGTCATACTAGCCAAGTATGGAGCCAATGCCTGTAAGGTGGAACTTCTAGAGGATTTAGGTTTATCTCCAATGTTTAATGCTGAAGACCTAGTACTCTGAAAAGGCCCAATCCATGATGCTGATAAGATTTTGAACAAAGTAATAAAGGAGGTTGAAGAACTACATTTTCCATTTGAACAAGTCAAACAAGAAGATAAAATTTTGGATTCTCGAGTCTACAAGAAGACCAGAAAGAAGGAATATAGAGAACACTTGGTAAAATGGAAAGGAAAACCTAATATATATGTAGTTTGGATCAAGGAAACTGAGTTTAAGAAGTTGGGTGTTGATCTCAACTTACTCAATCCAAGGATGGATTGAAGTCTTATGTTTAGGGGAGGATGGTGCAGAATAACCTAGGCAATCCTCAAAGCCATAGTGTTTTGTCTTGTAACTAAAATTAGTCAAGTCAATGTGTGTGTCTTCTTAAGGCCTTAGAAGGTCATGTTTTGTGACTAGGTGAATTAGTGTTAGTGCTAAGTTCACTATTAGTCTTTGTTAGTTGCTTTTTGTAGTTTAGTCCAAGTGCAGTCTAAAGTTAGGAAATGTGTTCTAATTGTGTCCTAGACCCATGTTCGATGAAAAATATACTTCATGAGTCATTAATTAGGTTATTTCATAGAAGTAAATGGGTTAGAGGCCCTATTTTTTAGTTTACATCATAAATGCAAAAGATGCCAAAAGTTGTCATGACAATATTTGCAACTTTTTGCAAATGTTGCATGCAACTTGACAAGATTGGATACCCTCTTTTATAGGAGTGGAGAATGAATTATCATGGCCTAAAATTGTGGGTAATGTATCTTTAGACACTCTATGTCTCATTTCCTGAGGTAGAGTGAATGTATTCAATTTTTGGAGAGCAAGCAAGCAAGTTTTTCTGAAAAGTTGTGCACAGTGGACTACTTTGCAAGTTTATGGTATTTTAATGGATTGAAAAATAAGATCCAACTATGGATTAATGTAGTAGGGATAAATCTAAGATATTTTCATTTATATTGTTAGTAATTTTTAGTTTATTTGTTAACTGTAGGAAAATATCTTCAAACTAGGTAGTCTGCTGGTGTAAATCAGGGCAATTTTGGTTTTATGGATCCCCCATGAAATTCAACTTTGGAAAACACAAAAGGTTGAATTAATGTCTTAGGGAAGACTCTTTATAGTGTATATATACAAGTAGGAGGTCAGGTGAAACATCTTTCTATTTATAAATTCATGCCCTAGGCGTGTTAGGACAGCCCGACTAGGTGAGTGACAGGTAAAAGCCTATATGCAGACACAAGTGTGTGAATGAGAGAATTGAACCAAGTGTGGTGTTACTTTTTTAGGGTCTCATAAATTCCTAGTGTCAATCTTAGATCCCAACCAATCCATCTGGATTGATTTTTTCATAGAAGTCAGTAGAGTGCTAGTGAAGAGCCAAAATAGGCCTAATAGCCCTACAATTCAGGACAGAGGTGTACGGACCGATTGGGGACCCTATAACTTAGAAATATTTTAGATTTCCCAAAAGGGTATCTAGATACTAAATTATTTTTAGGGGTTGTGTGGAAGTTTAGAGATAAAATCTTGAAAAACTCACTGGATAGGGCTAACTGGTGTTTTAGGCCTAATAGGACAAATTGGGTATGAATTTGAAACTCGACTAACTTGGGGTTGAAAAATTATGGGATTTGATTTTATTATATACCGAATGAACATTCTAAGTGTGTACAAGACCCTTGTAGCATGGTGTAGACACCTAAAATTGACCAAGTGTATCTCAAGCATTTCAAACTATAATTCTCAGCCAAATGCCTTGAAATGTCATCTCAATGCAAAACAAATGGATCAAATCAAATGGAAAAAATTCAAATAAAATTAAAAGATCAAATAATCATGAAATCAACTAATTAAATTCAAGCCTAAAGGGACTAATCAAATTATGCAATTGATTTTTTAATTGTATAGTTCAAATCAAAAAGATCAAATCCAACCCAATCACCCTTCCATGGCTAATTTAATTAAATGGAGTTATTTAATTCCTAATATCTTTGAGACAACCAACCAAATTTCCCTCCATTTGAGAACACCTCAAATCTTTTGGCTTAACCAAACTTTGATCATGATCAACTCACTCTACCCCCTACCCTTGGGAAAATGCTATAAATACAAGCCATTTCCTTTGTGTTTGGGCATATTGAGAGCATATGAGGAGCATTTGAGAGCTTTTGAGAGAATTTCAGCATTTGCATTAGCATTCTAGTATATCATGTTTAGGAGCATTTGTTGTTTTCTAACATAATCTTGGAGCATTTTGAGCATTTTGAACATTCTAGCTAGACTTGAGCATTCATTTTTCATTCATATCTCATTCTAGGATTGTCCTTGAGAGAGATTAAGTCTGAGATCTCTCTTAACAAAGCTTGGATAGAGAACCATGAGATGATATAGATTGTTTAGCTTCAATTCTTAGATTAATTGATTTTATCTTTCCATAGAATTGTTGTTCTTAATCTTAATTTCATGAAGGTGTATTTTCTTACACACATAATGGCGCCCACTGTGGGGCTCTAAGCCTCTTTACTAACATTTTTATCATAATATTTGGTGTTTTTTCTTTGTTTTTGGTGTTTTCCTTGCAGAAAATAGGAGAAGAGTCGTGTATGTGATGCTAAGAGCCGCTTATGAACACAAAAATGCCACCTACGGAGCCTGATTCATCTCCATCTTTTGTTATGTTTCCGTGTTTTAGATAAAGTGGGCTGCCTACCAGATAAATCGTGCCGCCTACTAGATAAAGTGCACC
>MU225333.1:1754137-1769995 GCA_018584345.1 Thuja plicata | reverse complement strand
TTGAACTAGTTTGGAGAGCCAAAGAAGAGAAGGCCGACATAGGCTTTCAACATAAAGGAGAAAGTTCAAGTCCCATGCATGATTTCCATGCACATATTCATATGGTAGGTTCTGAAAGTGAAGATGACTCTAGACACTATGAGTGGGATTCTTTGTTCGAAGAATCATTTCATGACATAGAGGTTGATACCATTCACACTTATGCAACTCCTCCTAAAGTTGAGAATCAAGAACACATGGCTCAAAGTTCGTATTCAACTCAAAAATCAAGTGAACCTCAACAAGTTAACATAGAAAAAGCACCTCCTTTCACTCAATGGGTAGGTGAACCTTGGGTACCTTCATGGGTGGGAGATTCTAACCTAGTGTTTAATCCACATGCTTTCTTTCCCATAGAAATCTTAGAGGACTCTGATGAAGAAGATTTTGATCCTTCTTCCATGGACCATCTTGAAGAGGAACATGTCATAGACCATGATAATAAAATGTATGAACCATCTAATGAAGTCATGTCCTTAACTCCTTCAAATGAAAGCCCATTCAATGAATCTTTTTCCTTAATACATCCCAAACTTATCGATTGGGATCTATCTGAGTCAAATGACTTACTCTACTTCCCAAATGACAATTCAATGGCCTTATACCTCAATGTGGTCAAACCCAATTCTTCCACCAATGAATTCACTCTGAACATGATGATAAGGGTAAAAATAAAGGATGTTTCCAAAGGTGAAAACCCAACTGTGGCACCTAGGGGAGAGAGGTTGGACACCTTACCAGCTCACAAAGATGAAAGATCACCTATACTTATTGAACCCATAGAAAAGGTTAACATTGGAATAGAAAAGGATCCTAAATTTATTCACTTAGCAGTGTCTTTGAGTCCTTTGGAGCGAGAAGAGTTTATTGCATTATTTCAAGAGAAAAAAATCAACTTTGCATGGTCATATGTTGATATGCTTGGATTAGATCCAAGTTTCATAATACATCACTTAAATGTGAAACTAGGGGTTAAGCCCGTAAAGCAAAAGTTGAGAAAAATGCATCCGCACATAGCCCTATTAGTCAAAGCTAAATTGGAGAAATTGGTCAAGGTAGGATTTATAAGAGTAATCACATATGCCAAATGGATCTCCAATATTGTACCAGTTACCAAACATGATAAAAACATAAGAGTCTACGTAGATTTCAGAGATTTAAACCTTGCTTGTCCAAAAGATGACTTTCCCTTACCTAGCATTGATGCTATTGTAGATCTCACTACGGGTCATTCTATGCTTTCAGTTATGGATGGATTTAGTGGGTATAACCAAATTCACATAGCACTTGAGGATCAAGAGAAGATAGATTTTAGCTTCCCATGGAGTACCTTTTGTTGGAATGTAATGCCCTTTGGTCTTAAAATGCTGGAGCCACTTATCAAAGAGCCACGACTACCATTTTCCATGACATGATGCACACCTTTATGGAAGATTATGTGGATGACATTTTAGCTAAGTCCCATAAAAGAAAATATCATCTATCCATAATTGACAATATTTTTACAAGGCTAGAAAAATTCAAGGTGAGACTTAACCCAAAGAAATGTGCTTTTGGGGTACAATCTGGAAAACTCCTAGGGTACATTGTTTCAGCAAAGGGCATTGAAGTAGATCCTGAAAAAGTACAAGAAATTATGGACATGGACATTCCAAAGAATATTAGTGAAATGAGGTCACTTCAAGGAAGACTTCAATCTATAAGAAGGTTCATCTCTGAATTGGTGGAAAAATGCCATTCTTTCACTAGATTACTACATAAAGACACTGTCTTCACATGGGATGAGGAGTGTGATAAAGCCTTTTCATTGTTGAAAACACACTTGATGAATCCACCTATCTTAATGTCACCAATTCAAGGAAAACCTTTATTACTCTAGATTTCAGCAACAAAAAGATCTTTAGGAGTCTTATTGGCACAAGAGGATGAGGAAGGAAAAGAAAGAGCTATCTACTATTTGAGTAGAACCTTGATCAAATATGAGTTAAATTACATCTTCATGGAAAGGGCTTGCCTAGTAGTGGTATTTTCCTCTCAAAAGTTAAGACACTATATGTTGTTGCATAAGGTGAAACTCATAGCTAAAATTTACCCTTAAAATACTTACTTAGCAAAACAGCTTTAACTAGAAGGATCGTGAAATGGTTCATGGTACTTAGTGAATTTGACATTGAATATGTTGATAGGAAAGCAATCAAAGGTCAAGTTATAGCCGATCAATTGGCTGAAAATCCTCAAGAATCTACACATCCTATGCAAGTGGAATTCCCAGATTATGAAATTGTGAATGTCGAAGCTAAGACATGGACTTTATACTTTGATGGATCGTATACCCAAAATGGCAGTGGAGCAGGCATTGTTTTGATTACACCACAAGGTTACACAATCCCAAAATCTTATAATTTATTGTTCCCTTGCACCAATAACATAGCAGAGTATGAAGCTTTGGTCATTGGAATCAAGACAACCTTGGAATGGAATGTCACAGAATTACAAGTCTATGGGGACTCCCAATTAGTCATTAATCAAGTTAATGATGAATATAATACTAAGGATGAAAAACTATTGCCTTAAAAGAAATTGGTGGATAACTGGAAGAAGTACTTTTCTTTGATTACATTTGCACAAATTCCAAGAGACAAGAATAGAGCAGCAGATGCAATGGCTACTTTGACATCTTTACTTCAGTTACCCGATCAAAATGAAAAGTATGAGTTCTTGGTGGAAGAATTGGTGAAACCAACATTTGACCTACCTAATACCCAAATTATTGCCCTTTTACATGGACATGAATCTCCATGGTATGGACCCATCTATGCCTATCTCAAAAATCAAACCCTACCTATCGACCAAACCCGTGCTCAAAAGCAAAATTTCATAAGACAAGTCGCCCATTATACTATCCTTTCTGACACATTGTATCGTAAAGGTCTCAACGAAACACTCCTTAGATGTCTAGAGGAAGATGAATTAAAATTAGCTTTAAAAGACATCTACAAAGGGATTTCTGGGTCACATTCAAATGGTTTAAACCTAGCTAAGAAAATCTTACATATGGGGTACTTTTGGAAAACCTTAGAAAGAGATGCTTGCCAATATGTTAAAGTTTGCAAGAAATGTCAATACCATGGAAACTTTATTCATGCACCAGCACAAGAATTACACCCTTTTGTCACACCATGGCCATTCTATCAATGGGGTTTTGACTTGATTGGCATGATTTATCCACCTTCTTCAAACAGACACAAGTATATAATCACAGCGAAAAAATACTTTACTAAATGGGTTGAAGCTGTCTCTTTATCAACTGCAACAGGAAATCAAATTTCCATGTTTATCCTAAATCATATCATTTGCAGATATGGCATTCCTCATGCCATCATCACGGATAATGGAAAATAGTTTAAAAACAAAGATATTGATGAACTTTGTGACACATTCCACATTACACATGACTCTTCATCCATTCACTATCCCCAAGGTAATGGACAAGCATAAGCTACCAACAAGAACATCCTTAAAATCCTTAAGAGATTCGTTGGAAAATTAGGAAAGGATTGGCACTTTCAAATCAATCCAGCATTATGGGTCTATAGGACTAGTATTCGAACCCCGACAGGAGCTACACCTTTTTCTTTGGTTTATGGGACCGAAGTTGTTCTTCCTTTAGAAGTTGAAATACCATCCCTCAGAGTCTCATTGCATGGATTAATAATGGATGAGGATTATAGAGTTTCCCACCTTCAACAATTGGAATTGTTGGAGGAACATCAGACTCAAGCCTATGATCATTTGAAAGTGTATTAGAATCGAATTTCCAAGAACTATAACAAACATATCAAGCCAAGAAAATTTCAAATAGGGGATCTAGTATTGAGAGAAAATCTAAAAAATTAGGCTGATAGAGAAAAGACAGGAAAATGGGAAGCAAATTGGCTTGGTCCTTTTGTCATTGTTTCTTCATTTGGAATGGGGACCTACAAATTGGTTGATTGTGATGGTGATGAATTGCTAGAACCTATCAATAACATTCATCTTAAGAGGTTCCACACCTGATTTAGAAGAAAGAGTATAAGAATAAAGAGTATAAGTTGAGAGTATCAGATGAGTCAAGAATCACCCTTGTACATGGAAAAATTCAAAAATACCAAAAAAAAGGAGAAAAGATTAAAAATATAAAAAAAAAAATCAAAAAATTCAAAAAGCCAAAAACATTTGAAAAAGAGAAAAAAGTGCCTTGGTGAAAACCTAGCAATAGGCACCTTGGTAGAAAAAAAGAAAAAGAAAAGAAAAGACAAAAAGAGAAATAATCCCAAGAGGTGAAAACCTAGAAACAGGCGCATTTTGTCCCTTAGGTGTTTCCTAGTTGCATTTGTACATATTGCAGTTTCCTCATCTCACTTGTCCATATCCTCATTACATCCATCATTTGTGCATTTCCCTAGAAAGTCTCAGAGCTGCGTTTTGTCACATTATAGGTTTAGTTTCCCTAAGTTTCACATTGATCACATTTATCACTTGGGGGCACACATCGTAGATTTTGGTACCAACCGGATTCAATAGTGCAACATTTTGGTCACACATCAGAAGTAGATTTTCAGATTCAGGAGAGACATTTTGGAACCTTTGATGAATATCATTGTTCAACCCTAAACAGTTTGATCGCAATACATGATCCTTGAATCTCATTGACTTATTTTATCAGGATTAAAAATTGACACACCCTAAATGATCAGATTGTCTGGAATTCTTATTTGAAAATCTTGATACATTTCAGAAACACTTAGAATTTTTGATGAGTTTTTCATTGACTTTTTCGAGTCATGTTCTTTTTAGCTAATCAATGATGTTTCAACTAGATTGGCAGTGATAAGAGACATGATGTTTTCTTAAGCTTCTAAGTGACTATTTTGAGGAAGATTCTTTAAACTTGTGTGAATTCATCTAAGGACATGGTAATCAAAGAGCCATAAATGACATTCATATGGGATGGAGGGTTAACCTTTGTTTGTTTACGCAAAAGGATACCTTTGTTATTTAGATTTTCCATATCTTAAATACCAACATCCACTTGCAACATTGAATCTGATTAAACTGATATTCATACTCCCATAGCTGGTCACTCAACTAGTGAGGGTTGTACTTGGTTTTGTAGAAGGGGTTACCACACGAGGGAAATTCATATTCATATTCTTATGGTCGCAATGGCACCTGTAAGGATTGTATCGACTCCTAGTTCCACAACACTCTATGATGAAAATATATCTCAGTTTGCATCTCTTTCACAAACCTCAAGGACAATTAGTTGCATTGCATTCTTCATGTTAGATTAATTGTATTTTGCATGTTAGATTAGTTTCATGTTGCTTTTTAGCTTAAATACATTATTCAAAGCTTAGTTCTTAAATGGCTTGTCTTTTTAGCAATTTTCCAAGTTCAAGGGGGGTATAAAAGTTGACAACACTTCATCAAATTTACTGGTTCCAAGTCATTCAAAATGAGATTTTCCTTTGTATTCATTATCATTAGTCATTATTCATTACATATTTTCATGTCAAGAGAAAAACAAGAAAAACAAACATTAATCATTATTCATTTTCCATATCATCATTTAGAACTGCATATCATAAGTTGAAATTGCATACATCCAAAAACAAAAAGATAGTTGCATTTCATTTATCATAGCACTAAGTATTGCATCCATTGCATTGCATAATCCATACATGGTTAAATCAGAAAAGCATATAGAAATAAATTGCATTCGCATCATTTTCATCCATTTATCAATGTCCCACTCTAAGACATTTGCATCCATAGCACAATAGAAATAAATGTATCATAGAAACATGTAGACACGCATAAAAGGAAAATCTCATAACATCATCAAAGGAGGAATCAAAGATCATCATAGATAAATGTTCATCATCAATGTCTATAACATAAATCAGTACATCAAAGGTACATCAATACAATGGTCCATATATCAAAGTCCTGATCAAGAAAATACATATGATACAATGTTGTATATCCTAGGTACAAATCTGTCTCATGACCTAGCAGGGGCACTTGATCCATCTCCGGCTAAACCTGTGCCTAACCCCCCTACACCATCATGATCTCTATCACCTACTCTATCCTGTGCACCAGTAGGTGCCTAACTCATGCTCGCACTAGTTGGTAACTGGGCTAGAGTAGTCAAAAACTACTGCAACATGGTCGTAACCTAATCTAATATCACTGTCACTGCAGTCATCCCTGCCTATAGACCCCTCACATCCTACACTATATCATCTGAAATAGGAGGCACTGGAGGTGCCTATGATGCTAGAGGAGCCTGTGGTTCCTGAGGCGCTAAAGGTACCTGAGGTATCACCTGTGCTGTACTGACCTGTGGGTCCACTTGTGGTATCTGTCCCTAAACTGGAACCTGTCTAGCCACCTGGATACATCTATGCCTGTGTCTAGCCCAATCTGCATCCACTCTCAAAGGAGTCTTCCCTTGAGGTAATTGTACTCCTTCTTGCCTCTTCCTAGGCTTCCTAAATATTCTACCTCGACCTCTCACATGTCTACCTCTCATCCGAGATCCAGCTGCTCTTTGTACCTGAGGCACCCTAGGTACCCTCTGCACTTTGCACCCACGCGGTCTACCGCCATCATCTCCATCATCCCCATCATCACCGTCATCATCTAACAGCTCATCAAAATTAGGAATGGGCTCTCCTAGATCAGTGAATTGCATGAATCAATGTCAAATGAACCACTCACGATATTCAGCTGACATCCCTGCATCTGCAACCTATGGCATCATATATTAAACACCGTATCTGAGCTAATCTATTTGCAAACAAGCTGACTGGTAGTCAACCTATGCTCCCCACATCGACCTCTCAGCCTGTACTTTGGCATAAAGTGCCATAACCTTTGGCATATCCTGCATCTGGCCAAACTAATGAAGTACTCTCCAACAACAAAATCTCTCAATGACTAATGGTGATCAGCCTATCATCCATCAAGGTGAAAACATATAGGGTAACTCATCATCATCCTCCCACCACCTCTCACACTATAGATACGACCTCCATACTACCTAATCAATATCATAGATAGTACATCTCCAAAAATTGAGCTTGCCCAGACGATGCTAGACAACTATGCTATCATATAGAAAAGCATAAGGGTAACCACGACCTCGTACTCAAGCTGAGACTGGCCTTCTAATAGGAAGATTCTCCCAAGTCCATAACTGTAATAATACTACACCTGTAGAAATAGCTGCACTGCACCGATATACAATCTCATGAAGATCATGATACAACTGAGCCAGAACACAATAACCCTAATCCAATCTTTGTGGATGTGCAATCAGGTCCTCTAAAATCTAGCCCCATCTGACCGCAAAACCATGACCTCTCCTATCTAGCAAAAGTAATCCCCCAATCATAGCTCCTAATAATGCTAGTAGAGTGGTAAATGAGGAAAACTATGCCCGAGTAATGCAATCATCAGCAATGGTGTTATCTCCAAACACCCATCTGCATACACTACTATCATACACTGAATCATAATACACCCGCTCTCCATGAGTCAGGATCCTCAATAATCTATATACATCCTCTGGCGTGATAGTCATCTGGCCCAGAGGTAAATGAAAGGTATTATGGTCAGAGTGTCATCGCTCTGCCACATCTATCAACAAACCTTGATTCAACTGAAACCAAGGGAGATCTAAAAGGAAACTGAGTCCACATGTCTCAATTGTACGCCACTCAGAAGGTGTAAGCTCATCTACCAAATCAAAAATCCATAATGCTACACCTCATACCCGCAACTTGCGGTAATGCTCTTACATTTTGAATCAAAGTGCATCATGTTAGTTTTTCTCTTGGTGAACCATTCTAAGTTAATCAAAAAATATTAAATCTATCTTTTCTCTAACTTAAGTGTATCAACTTATTTCTCCTAACCTCTATATCGTGAGACACAAGGACAATTCATAATCATTTTTAATGATATCTGTTTGACCTATCAAACATTCATCATTATGACTTTTCTAATATTCTAAACACTACATGACATTCTAAATGAACATTTTCTAGCTTAGAATCTAATTGGGTCATTTGGAAGATCAATCAAACTGAGTTCATCTTTTTCCTATATCAATTTTTAATTTTATGGTAGGCGGCACTTAACTTAGTGTACGCGAATTTTTAAGCCTCGTGGCTTTTAAAACCTTAAAAGCAGCTCTTTACCACTCGGAGGCGGTGTTTAACAAATTAGGCGGTCTTTTACATGCCTACATGACTTTTAAACACTCATACGCGGCCTTTAAAACATAGGTTTTTCCAGGCGGCACATTACATTTTTGGGTGACAAATTTGACCTAGCTCCTACGCGGCTAAGGATTGTGCCTACATGGCTTTTCACAGCGTGGACACGGCTTTTCTCTTCCCTATGCGGAACTTTTACCTATCTTATGTGACATTTTACTAAAACTTTCCTAGAAAGCAATAAAATGATTTAATAAATGCTATTTCAAAAGTATTAAATGCACTAAGGGAGTTTGAACTACTCACCGGAGGCTCGTAGCTAGGAGGTCTTTGATATCTGCATGCTTATTCGAACCTGTGCTCTTAAATGGGGACCACCATCACTGTCAATCATCAGTAACTCAGAGTGAATTCTCAATAGTAAAAAGTGAAAATAAATAGTAAATTTGGGGTTTTCAACCTATTTAAGCTATTTTAACCTATTTTATGAGATTTTTGACCCAGTCAAACTTAATCTGCATATTCTACACACTGGGACATTTATTCAACATCTTTCCAAACATCATTATTATTAGAAATGCAATCATCTTGGATCTCTTCTATTAGCATTATTCATCAAAAATTTTTACATTATGATCAATATGATTTCATATCCGAGGGGGCATCATCATATCATTAAAACTGGGATTCTGCATCATATCTTGTATCAAATTTGGGGCATTAAAATTTCAAACTTTATCAATTGGAGTTTCATATTAGAACATCATATCGGGGTTTCATATCAGGAATTTTTATATCAGAGTTTCATATTAGATTTCATATCAGAGTTTCATATCAGATTTCATATTGGATTTTTATATCAGGGTTTTCATATCAAGTTTTTATATTAGTCAATCAACTTATCAGTATCGAATCAACGATCTGGACAATCAAGCTTTCTTTGAATCAATGCGTTTCACACATCAATTCAAAGAGGGGCATTTGTAGACACCTAAAATTGACCAGATGTATCTTAAGCATTCCAAACTATAAATCTCATCCAAATGCCTTAAAATTTCATCTCAATGCAAAACAAATGGATCAAATCAAATGGACAAAATTCAAATTAAATTAAAAGATCAAATAATCATGAAATCAACTAATTAAATTCAAGCGTAAAGGGATTAATCAAATTATGCAATTGATTTTTTAATTGTATAGTTCAAATCCAAAAGATCAAATCCAACCCAATCACCCTTCCATGGCTAATTTAATTAAATGAAGGAGTTATTTAATTCCCAATATATTTAAGACAACTAACCAACTTTCCCTCCATTTGAGAACACCTCAAAGCTTTTGACTTAACCAAACTTTGATCATGATCAACTCACTCTACCCCCTACCCTTGGGAAAATGCTATAAATACAAGCCATTTCCTTTGTGTTTGGGATCCAACAATTTCAAGAGAAAAAACATCCTTACTATAGGAATATTGAGAGCATATGAGGAGCATTTGAGAGCTTTTGAGGGAATTTCAGCATTTGCATTAGCATTCTAGTATATCATGTTTAGGAGCATTTGTTGTTTTCTAACATAATCTTGGAGCATTTTGAGCATTTTGAGCATTCTAGCTAGACTTGAGCTTTCATTTTTTATTCATATCTCATTCTAGGATTGTCCTTGAGAGAGATTAAGCATGAGAGCTCTCTTAACAAAGCTTGGATAGAGAACCATGAGATGATGTAGATTGTTTAGCTTCAATTCTTAGATTAATTTGTTTTATCTTTTCATAGAATTGTTGTTCTTAATATTAATTTCATGAAGGTGTATTTTCTTACACACACATGAGAGGTATTGGTATGAAGAGTTTAGCTTTGGGATTCTTCAAAGCCAATGAAAGCATTGAGAAAAAACTAAGATAGTTGTCCTTCAAGGTGAACCACAATTGTTGTTACTCTTAGAGAAGAGTTAAGAGAAGTCTTGGAATTAGTTTCTATTGAATAGGGTGTTCCTATAGTGAATATTAGGATCCTAAGTGGACTAGGACAAGCAAGGTCCTGTCTAGTGAATCATGAAGCACACCTTAGGGTTACTTCTATCATATTTTATACCTTGATTGAAATGGATAGCATAAAGAATGTTGATTACTAAAGATTATCGTAGGTTTATCGTGTGTTAGATCGTCTCAATATATTTCCTACACTTTTTGAATGGATGCAATCAGTCTCCGTATGTGGAAGTTATGGCTTCCCATGAAAAGCCTATTTTAATTTCTTCATAATCCGATCGGGTTATGGAGAATAAAATGCATAATTTTTACTTCTTCAAAACCTAATAGGGTTTGGAAGAAGTGAAAATTATGCATTTTATTCTCCAGAACCCGATCGGGTTATGTAGGAATTGAAAATGTACTTTTTTCTTTTTAGAACCCAATCAGGTTATTTGAAATTTAGAAAATCGATCGGGTTATGGCTTGGGAAGAGGCTTGGAAAATGACCCAAATGCTTGCAAGCTCATTTTCCCTCCATTTTTATTCTTTTAGACTAGTTTTCATATTGTAAGATGAAGTCTTGACTTTATCTTCATCAAGATTGCAATTTGTCAAGAGGGTAGCTCAATGATTTTCAGCATAATCTCATACATTTTCTTAGCTTTCTAACCACATAAATTTTCTATTGTTGGACAACATTAGCATAGTAAATTTTAATTTTCTTCAGTAGTGTCTTGACAATCCTCACAGACATATGTCTAACATTTTTTTAATAAATTTTGATATAGTTAACCAAATTATAAAAAAAATTACATATTATTGTTCTACACTTATTTTATACACTTTAAAAAAAAAAAATCATTTTTATTATTTTGGTGCAAGTTATGTCTAGCACACGAACAAGTACCAAATTTTCAGGATGCGCTCACTTGAAAAAATTACAGAAAAAAATACTCAACAAAAAATTACAAAAAAATACACAACTTCTAGATATCACTCTTACCTATAATCCTACCAAAGGGATTTGAAAAGTATTGAATATAACTATATCTTTTGTACAGTGCACAGAAACAACTATGTTATGTTTTTCTAAAAAAATCAGGAATAGGTTTCCATGCGCGTGGGGTTTGGCCCTCTTAATCTTATCAGTTTTTAAAAAAATTTAGTATTTTAGAAACTAGATTCAGAGTACTACAATTTTTATTGTTTACACATCTTCTTATTTTGAGTGCATGACCCTCCAATATCTATTCCAAGTTCTAGTTTACCCAATTTTATAAAAATGTGTCCACTTATACCCCCTTTTCGGTTCACAACTTGGTGCACATACCCTTACATGCACTTTTTCCATTTAACAACTCTAAGCCAACTTTAGTTTCAATTTAAATTTTATTAAAAGAAAGTATAAATTTAATTGTATATTAACATTTAATTGATAATTAATATTTTTAGCCTATTAGTAATTATGCAATTGATAATTAAATATTAACTCATTAATTATGCTTTTAAATTTAAATTTTGGATTTAATAATTAATTAAATCTTCTATTCTCAATATTGGAATTTTTAATTAAGTCTTTTTTAATTAACATGTGTATTTAATTAATTCTCATTAATTAAATACCCTCATATTAAATATTTTACTATTTGATAGGATTTAATTATTTAATTAATCTTATAAATCACTTAACCATTTAACACAAAAAATTACATCAAACAATGTGACTAGACAACATGAAGAAAGAACTGACTAAACCCAATATACCACAATCAAGCACAAAGGAAAGGTTCACAAATGATGTCACCTTGATGAATTCAGAAGGTAGCAAATAAGATACTTGTCCTATGTTTAAGGACAATAAATGACTTAAGTTGAATTTTGGACTTGTCTGTTTTCTCCCCTCTTACTAATGAGATAATGTGATAGGGGACGCTCATCCTATAAATTAAGAGAATTTGATGCCATGTACCTATCTACATAAAAGATATACATACATACATACATACATACATACATATACACACACATATGTGTGTGTGTGTGTGTGTGTGTGAGAGAGAGAGAGAGAGAAAGAGAGAGAGAGAGAGAGAGAGACCTACATTAGACCGTCATAGTTTTACTGATTTATTTTCCATACTTTCAGTGATTATATGCTTAGACATACTTTGACTATTGAGACTCTTATGTATTTGAGGATCTATTGAATCTTATGTTATATATTCAGTACCTAATTATGTAATTAGGGTACACTCAAGATACTATATATTTTTATTCAGTTTTAGTTTATGATGATGTCATACATGGGAATAAATGTGTGGATGTATTGTGACAAAAAATGGTTTAGGAAATTGATGAGATGTTTATTTAAATCCAAATGAAGATATAGTTTACATGTAATATAATATTGATTAAATTGATCAGATTTCCACAATCCATAAGAATTTTCAACTTGATTTCTGGTTTTGATTATGTAATTTTTAGCATCAACGTTTCGGATCACACTTTGTGATCTATCATCAGGATAAGAGAAAACAACATGAAGGAATGTAAAAATAATAAGATCCTTCATGCTCTTTGCTCTTATCCTGATGATGGATCACGGAGTGTGATCCAAAATGTTGATGCTAACAATTACACACAATCAAAACCAGAAATCAAGTTGAAAACAAAAATATATATATAATATTGATCTTGTATTATGCTTCATATAATGTTATTTTGGACCAACTCATGTGTGCAATGAGTGTGCATGGATAGTTCTCCATGGATCTAAATCAGGGACCCAGTATTAAAACCTATGTTATATTTTGTGCATTCCAAGACCTTGTTTATACAAAGAAATATAGACCTCATTGTATATATTTTTTATTCATAAATGTGGTTTGTATGTGTGTATTTAAATTATTTTATGTGAACGTGATTAAGCCATTTCTTTTGTTAAATTGTGTCAATGTTAGAAAGTGTTGTAATTAATTGTTGGCATGACTAGTTAAGTGGATCAAGGATAGGTGTAGGGTTAACAAAAAGCTATCTTAGTGTAGTACCAAAGCCTACCCAAGGTTAAGAAGTTTATAGATGGTCAACTTGACTTAGAAATCCCTGGGTTAACTTAGGGTTTAGTTTAGGAGGGTCTTTTAGGCTCCCAAAAGGTAACCGGGGTCAGTTTTAGCTACCCAAGTTGGTACTCCAGGGGTTAGGGGTCATTTTCAACCCATTAAGAGCCCTAAAACCCAATTATGACTCTTGTAATGTATCTTTTTTCAACTTGAGAGAATTTAAAGAGTTGTGTGGTTTTGGTTAACCTCTTTTTTCTTCCCAAGTTGCATTTAACTCCATTTACGGAGAATGAAGGAAAGTGGGAAGAAAAGGGATAATTAAGGTCACCTCTTCTTTGATACGTTCCTCAAAGTTTGGAGGTTTGCCTTTATAGGGAATGTTTTAGGGAGAGCTTGGGTTGTTCACCCAGTCTCTACCCTTAGAGATAAATTCCAAATATGAAGGAGCCTTTTGGGAGAAAGAGACTTGGAAGGATAGCTCATCACAAACTTTCAACTTACCTTAAACATTGGAGTAAGGTTGGTTTCTCTTAGAATAATCTACCTTGTTTGTATTTTCTCGATCTTGAAACTTCATTAATGGAGTCGTATGTAATTTTTATATTTTTTTTTTCAAGTTGAGTTTTTTTGGAGTTTTATTATGTTGTGTTAAATTTGTATTATGTTTTAAATGGGATTCTTCAAGGAACACTCACCATTGGGAAGGAAGAGTAACCTTGAAGGGGGTGGTAGGAAATGACTCCAGTTTTGTGTAGAGTCTCCCATGTGAAGAGGTAAAGACATGGGGTTCTTGATACCCATGATGCCAAGTAGGGCCTAAGAGTACCTGGGGGGCATAAGGAGGTTTTTTTTATGACAGCATCTTGTGCAAGTAGTCATTCCAACTCCATGTGTGGCTTGAGGCTTCATTGTTTACCTAGATTCTCCTACTATTTAGTCTACCACCACCCTTTTTTCTAGGAAGGCCTCTTGGAGACATTCTTCTTGTTCTACCATATGTTGGAAAGTTTTCTATGTTTGGTTAAATATGTATGTGTTTTTGTGAGTTGTGAAATATCTGTTGGTATCATGTTCCACTCAAGATACCCTAGCTTGGGGGTGACCTTGAAAAGGTCTACTTTGGGAGGTGAGCCTCCATGGTCAATCCTCATCTGACATGTTTTTAGCTAGATGTAGGAGCTTGCTATAATCCTTAAGTGGAAGATGGAAACAACTAGAAAATATCAATGTAACCTATGGTGTTTTAAGGTTTTCATTATTTCAAAGTTGTATAAAGATCTTCAGAAAAAAATGTATCTTTATATGATTTTGTAATATTTTCATGCATATTATATTATATTATATTGAAACAAGAATTTTTAAATAGTTATGTAAACTTATTTTATAATTTATTTGGACAGAAGTTTATGAAAATCATACTTAGATTGTAATTTTTTTTTTTATGGAAATTAGTATGTAATTTAAATTTCATAAGTTTTAGAAAAATCTCAATATGAGGACAATGGATTTGATAAATTGTGGGAAACCATAGATTTAACATTATTTATAAAAATGTTTAAATGCATATAAGTCATTGCTTATTTAAATAAAATTTAGATTATTCTTGTTATAAATATCATTTTTTAAATCCATATATTATGATCTTGAAAACTAGATTTTTAAACTTAAAGAAAATTGAGTTTAATATAAATTTTTTTTCTCAAAATGAAATTCTACTTCATACAAGTTTTAAACATTATAAACTAGGTTCTAATTATGTTATTAAAAATAAAAAAAATCTATGCCTATGTACTCTTTGTTTTGTATCAGAGATTTTTAAGTTCACCGGTCCTTTGATATATATATATACAATGAAACCTAACCTGTTGGGAGCATGTTCAGACATGCAAACGTTAGAGATAAATATCAAATAACAACATTATACATATCTTAAAAGTATCTTAAAAGTATACTACTAAAAAGAAGAAGAGACTCATCACAACCTCCGATAAGCCAAACAAGTGCACCCAAGCCTTGTTGATATCTCTTAGAGAGGTTTGTGGGTGTGCTCTCCCAACACAATATATAAATTCTACTATTGATAACAATGCAAACTAAGAGTGTGAAGAACTCAAGAACAAGTATGAGGAACTTGTCTCAAGCCATCACAATGATTTGATGAATGCAAAAGCTAATCTAAATTGATATGCAAGACTAACTAAGATTTATTCCATTATAAACCTAAGATGTGATATCTAGATTCAACAATGAAATAAACATGAACTAAGAACTACAATTGCTATGAAAAATGCTAAATTACTCAAGGAAATCTAGAACTAAATTAGCATGATAACAATGCATAAAATGAGAGATGATTTGCTCTTGACAAAGGCCTTTATTTATAGAGCTTTTGGAGGGGAGAGAGGGCTTGGATGAGGTGGATCTCATGTGGCATCCACATAGGTGCCACATGAGGGACACATAAGCCATGCAAGAGGCCCACTTTGCTCACACATGTGTGAGCAACTTTGGATGTGATGGGTCA
>MU225333.1:1734162-1746283 GCA_018584345.1 Thuja plicata | reverse complement strand
ACGTCTACAATATATATATATATATATATATATATATATATAAACACACACACACACACACTTTTAAACTTTTAAACTTTTTTTTATCCATAGCGAAACATTTAAAAAAAAAAATGGAAACTTTGAATGTTTGGGGATTTCAAGTGGGAGGGCCGAAGCCCTTCCCCCAACCCTCCATCCCCTCCATTGTGGGAGTCACGCAACGAGCGGGCCACCCACTGTGCAAGCATAGTGGGGGAAACATCGGCTCGTCCACGTTGCCCATTGTGCAAGTAGAGTGGGGCAACATCGTCGATCTGTCGGATTCCACCCTGATACATCGTTGTTTCCTCTCCTCCCACCACTGCTTCCTCTCCTCTCGTTGCCTTCGTGCGGCCACCACCAGTGGCATCGATTTTGGCCTTGCATATCCCGAGAACAAGACGTAGGGTTAGGGAAAAAAGTAGATGATAATAATAATATTATTATCATAAAATATGATAAACAATGTTATCTTATATGCATAGTGGGGAGATGTTAATATAAGTTCTTTTTTTTTTATTATAGTAGATTTATTTTTAATTAAAATAGATATGATTTATTTTACTAAAATTAGATTTGATTTTATATTGTGAATTAGATTATTACTAAATAAGATTTTATTTATATTTAGATTAAATGTTTAATATAGGTATGATTTTATTTTTATTTTTTGGTTAGATAATAAAAAAGATTTGATTTACATTTAACAAGATTATATTTCTTTTTGCAAAGTTTAAAATTAGAAATTAATCAATCATAAAAGGTAAATTAATTGTTTAAATAAAACATTATTAATATCGTCTTGATTTCTTCTTTTTATTTTAAATATGTTAATTATCGTAACAACCCATTAACTGTTAGGGTGTCTTAACGTCGCATTTGTGTTACTGCTGGGCTGTCTTAGACAACTAGTATTGTTGACCATCATTCTTGCATGGTTGAAATTTTTTCAACCATGGTCAAACCAAGCCATCTCTCCTTGGTTTTTGTACACTTGTATTCCCTACAACATGATGAACCTCGTATCCCTATTTTGCACTTATCAGAGCATAGTTGACTTTTTTGGTTAACTCTAGTTGACTTTTGGTCAACTACCTCAATTTATGTGTGTAACCCTTCCTTATAGCTTAGCAGACCCTAGTATCCTTGTTTCATGCATTTCGGTACATAGTTGACTTTTTTTATCAACTTTGGTTGACTTTGGTCAACTATCTCAATTCACGTGTCGATCAAAGAATGCAACTTAAGGATCCTTGTAGGATGGTTCTGAAAGTTATCGTATGTAGTTCATCCTTAGTCAAACTTGGTAAAACTTGGTCAACCCTCTTCTGGTTGGACCCTTTAGTAGTTTTGAATGCTTAACCTATTTTTATAACTGCTTTCCTCTGAATAGTTTTGCATACACATGTTATCCTTAAGATAGTTCAGTTAACCTTTAGTGTGTGTTTTAAAATTTTTGTTAATGTGTTTTTGCCCAACTTTTGGGCATGACATTTTGGTATCAGAGCCATGTTTAGCAATAGTGGGAACCTAACCCACTGCATTATCACTAAGATTTGCCTTGTATGTGTACGATGCCTCCTGTCACTCGACAGGCCCATAAACAAGGGCGTGGTCAGAGGTGTACCCTCACAGCTTGCGAGGAGGTATAACCTGAGATAGAGAATCAAAGAGGAAATCAGGGTCCACCTCCTGTACCACCTCCCGATCCAAATACAGCATTGCTTCAGGCCTTTTATAATTTGGTCAAACTTATAGTTGACCGTACTCCTCTAGTTCTTTAGTAGAATGAGAAACACAATTCAGAAGGACATGGGTCCTCCACTAGAGAGTAAAGTAGGAGCCCACCTCCTAGGTTTGCTAAGAATCAGGTTGAGTAGGAAGTAGGGTCCATTGGAGGATGAGGGATTATTCCTATGATGGAGGTCTAGAGGTTCGATAGAGCACCCCCTAATATTGGGAATCAGATCACAGGGTTGATTAGGGTTGAACCACCTCCATTCTTAGGAGAAGCAGATGGGGTAGGTGCAGAGTCTTGGCTTCTAAGCCTCAAGAGGTGTTTTCAGTTGTGTAATTATGGCAGCAATCTTAGAGAACATTTTTCTATCCTCCTACTTAGATACCAAGCATCCACTTGGTGGAGACATGAAGAGTCCAAGGGACACTTGGTCATTGACACTCTTACTTAGGATTCTTTCCTCAAGCTTTTCAAATCTTGATATGACTAGGAATAATTTAGGCAACACTGTATTGATGAGTTTCATGATCTTCGACAATGGGGACTTTTAGTAGCCTAATATGAGGGAAAGTTTCTTGATCTCCTACCTTATGTGGAATACATGGGGGATGAGAAGTTGCAAGTGAACATGTTTATCAAGGGTTTGAATCCTACAATTTTAGATAGGGTACTTATGGTATGTTCAAGGAACTTGAGGTTCAAAGTGGACAGAGCATTAGTGGCCAAAGAGGTAGTTAGAGGTCCATAGGATGCTAGGGATAGATCTCAAAACCATAATTCCACATCCCAGACCTTAGGATATCAGAAACCCCCATGGAAGGTGAAGTAGAGGTGCTCTTTGGGGTCATTCAAGACCCCACATCAGCAACAGCCACAATAGTCTCAGTAGAGCTAGTGATAGAGGCCATCACAGGTACAATAGAGCTCCAAGCCCAAGTAGTGGTAGACATAGGGTCCTAGAAAGGACTAGAAACCACAAGCACCTTACACACCTCCAGTATAAACTCAGTAGTCCGCTAGGGGTGGTTATAGCGTGTCTTCTAGGACCATAGGATCTCAGTAGTCTAGAACTCTAGGTATTTAGGTTCTGAAACATGACCCATGTTACACTTGTGGTTCCATGGGGCACATAGCTAGAGAGTGTTCGTAGAGTGGTAGTCAATGTGCAGCGGTGTCTAAACTGATAGTTGGGGTAGGGGAAAGTCCCAAATGGTATTTTTAGTAGTGGATAACCACTAGGAAGAGCACCAAGATACTATTATTGAGGCCTCGGGTAAGATCAGAGGTAGTGATGTTACTATTCTATTTGATACAGGAGCCACTGACTCCTTTGTTTCTCCATTGGTTTTGGAGCATTGTGGGCTAGTGGAAACTAGACAAGAGGTCAAATGGGAAGTATAGTTATCTTTAGGAGCTATAATTTTTGTGACCTTGATGGTTAGAGATTATTTGATCTAGATTGGTGGCATAACCACCATTGCAGATCTCAGAGTTACTCCCCTTGGATCTTACGGTTTAGTTCTTGGCATGGATTGGCTAAGTGCCCATAGAGCCAAACTAGATTGTCGTAAGAATAAGATCAAATATTTGGATGATGATGGTATAGATACAATGATTAATAGAATCCATAGGCCTGTATCCCTCCATGTAATTTTTGCTATGCAGCTTAAGCGGTGCATGTGGAAGGGATGCCAGTTGTACGCTATCACTGTCACCGATAGGGAAGAAGATGCAAAGATGGAAACTTCACTTGATTAATTCCCCATTCTTTAGGAGTTTGTAGATATGTTTCCTTTAGAGCTACCTGGTATGCCTGCTCATAGAGTGGTTTAATTTTACATAGATCTCGTACTAGGAGTAGAACCAATTTCTAGAGCACCTTATAGGATGACCACTAATGATCTTAATGAGCTCAAGATATATCTTGAAGAATAGTTAGAGAAAGGACACATTCATCTTAGTTTTTCTTGTTTAGGTGCACCAGTTATCTTTATGAATAAGAAAGATGGATCTCTTAGGTTATGCATGGATTACCGAAAGTTGAACAAAGTAACCATCATCAAGAATCAATATCTACTTCCTAGGATCGATGACATGTTTCATCAGTTACAAGGTGCCTGAGTATTCTCAAAGATAGACCTCAAATTAGGATACCATTAGTTGGGGATCATGGATAGTGATATTCAGAAGACTACATTCTGCACTCGATATGGCCACTATGAATTCACTATGGTTCCATTTCATCTTACAAATTCTCCAGTTGTGTTCATGATTCTTAAGAATGGAGTATTCCATACCTTCCTTGACAAGTTTGTAGTTGTATTTATCTATGACATCTTAATATATTACAAAGATGAGAAAGAGCATGAGGAACACTTAAGATAGGTATTGCAGTGTCTTAGGGACAATCAATTGTATGATAGCTTGTTGAAGTGTGCCTTCTTTAGAGCATAGGTCAAGTATCTAGGCTATGCTATTTTAGGTGATGGGATCTCAGTAGACCCATCAAAGATTGATGCCATTATGGATTGGCTAGCACCTACCACTGTGACCAAGGTTAGAAGTTTCATGGGAATAGCCGGTTACTACAGATGGTTTATTGAGGGTTTCTCTAAGGTAGCACACCCCATAACTTATCTTTAGCGAAAGGGAAAGAAGTTTGAGTGAACTGAGAAGTGTGATTAGGATTTTCAAGAACTCAAGTGAGCACTTACCAGTGCATACATTCTTGTTGTGCCAGAGCCTTTAGCAGAATTTATGGTTTGCATAGATGCTTCTGTGGATGGTCTAGGAGTATTTCTTATGCAAGGTGGGTGAGCTATAGCCTACAAGTCTAGGAAACTAAAGACTCATAAACTCAACTACCCTACCCATGATCTTGAGTGCATAGCAGTAGTGCATGCTTCAGAAAGATGATAAAATTTTCTCTTAGGGCATTGCTTCAAACTTCATTCAAACCATCAGAGTCTTCAGTAGATCTTCACTTAGCCAAACCTTAATGCTAGGCAGAGAGATGGATGTATTTCTTATGTGAATATGATTTTGATGTCCATTACATCAAGGGGAAAGAGAACATAGTCACAAATGCCTTGAGAAGGAGACAACATGAACTGTCTTCTATGTCCACTGGCATAGATTTGAGAGATCGTATTACTCATCACTTACATGAGGATGTGATGTATGCAGAAGTTTGTGAGTTGATTCAATCTAAGAGACCCCTTGAGGGCAAGTTTTCAAAGTACACTTTGGAGTGTGATGGATTATTGCATCATAGAGAACATATCTATATAGCTTTTTCTAGAGGATTTTGTGAGTTTGTGATGCTAGAGGCTCATAAAGCCCCTTATGAAACACTTCATAGAGTTAAGAAGATGCATGCTGATTTGAGACAGTTGTATCAAGTGCCTGACATGAGATTGCATATTTTTGAGATGGTAGCTAGATGCCTATAATTCCAGAGGGTGAAAGCAGAACACCGTCATCTAGGTGGTCTTCTTTAGCCTCATGAGATACTAGTATGGAATTGGGACACCATTTCTATAGACTTCATAGTAGGTCTTCCTATGTCTTCTTGTCATCATGATGACATCAAGGTTACAGTTGACAAGTTGACCAAGGTAGGTTATTTTTCACCTCTGCATACTACCTTTACTGCACTAGCAGTGCTACAGGTGTTCTTGTGAGATATAGTCAGGCTTCATGGCATACCTTGTAAGATTATTTCAAATTAGATTCTCTCTTCACTTCATCCTTTTGGAGAGAACTCCAGGAAGCTTTGGGCACTAGGATCAATTCCAGTACATCTTATCATTCTAAGACAGATGGACAGACCAAAAGGGTTAATCAGGTGCTAGAAGACATGCTTTACATGTATGTGATGGACAATTTGACCCAGTGGGACGAATACCTACACCTAGTAGAGTTTGCCTATAACAATGGGCACCAGACAACCTTGGGTATGACTCCCTACCAGACTCTTTATGATAGGCCATGAAGGACCCGACTCATTTGGAATAGGAATGAGGATAGGGTTTCCATTGGTCCTGAGCTAGTCACAGATATGGAGTAGTAGGCGACTTTTATTAGACAATATCTAGTGGAAGCTCTAGCTAGGTAGAAGATGTATGCAGATGTGAATAGGATTGATTGAGCCTATTTAGTTGGAGACATGGTCTTCTTGAGAGTGCAAACGCATAAGAGTCTAATCCACTTTGGAAGGGGCTCTAGGCTAGCACCTCATTTTGTTGGACCTTTTGAGATCCTTGAGAGGATAGGAATAGTTTTTACCACTTAGCATTGCCACGTATCTTGTTATGCATCCATGATGTGTTTCATGTTTCATTCTTGCAAAAGTATATATATGATGAGTCTCATGCAATAGATTGGGATGCCTTGTAGGTGGAGTCAGATGGGTAGCTGGCTTTGGAGCCAATTTATGTATTGGGCCTTCGAGGCCGAGAGCTAGACAAGGTTAGGGTCTAGTGGGATTGCTTAAATGAGGTTATAGCTTCTTGGGAGGACACAACATAGATTATATCACAGTAGCCCCATCTCTTCGATGAAATCTAAGAAAAATTTCATGCCTAGAGGGGGTGGATGTGAGACTTACATTAGACTATCATAGTTTTACTACTTTATTTTCCATGCTTTCAGTGATTCTATGCCTAGAAATACTTTGACAATTGAGACTCTTATGTATTTTAGGATCTGTTGAATCCTATGTTATATATTCAGTACCTGATTATGTAATCAGGGTATAGTCAAGATACTATATGTGTTGATTCAGTTTCAGTTTATGATGATGCCATATATGGTAATAGATATGTCGATGTATTATGATAAAAATTGGTTTAGAAAACTGATGAGATGTTTATTTAAATCCAAATGCAGATATATTTTATATACAATATAATATTGATGTCGTATTATGCTTCATATCATGTTATTTTGGACCTATTAATGTGTGCAACGAGTGCGCAGGGATAGTTGACCATGGATCTAAAAATCTGGGACCCAGTATTGGAACCTATGTTATATTATGTGCATTCCAAGGTCATTTTTATAAAAATAAACATGGACCTCATTGTATATGTTGTTTATTGGTGAATGCGGTTTGTATGTGTGTATTTAAATTAGTTTATGTAAACGTGATTAAGCCATGTCTTTTATTAAATTGTGCCAAGTTTGGCAAGTGTTTTAATTAAGTGTTGGCATGGATAGTTAAGTGGATCAATGATAGGTGTAGGTTTAACTAGGGGTTACCTTAGTGTAGTACCCAAGCCTACTCAATGTTAGGAAGTTTCTAGATGGTCAACTTTACATAGAAATCTGTGGGTTAACTTTAGGTATAGTTTAGGAAGGTCTTTTAGGCTCCCAGAAGGTAACTAGGGTCAGTTTTAGCTATCCAAGTTGGTACCCTAGGGGTTAGGGGTCATTTTAAACCCATTAAGGTACTTAAAACTCAATTATGACTCCCCTAAAGTCTCATTTTTCAACTTGAACGAATTTGAAGAGTTGTGTGATTTTGGTTAACCTCTCTTTTATTCCCAAGTTCCATTCAACTCCATTTATGGAGAATGAAGGAAATTCATAAGAAAGCGATGTTTGGGGTCACCTCTTCTTTGATAGGTTCCTCATAGTTTGTAGGTTTTTCTTTATAGGGAAGGTTTTAGGGAGAGCTTTTGTTGTTCACCCACTCTCTACTGTTAGAGACAAATTCCAGATTTGAAGGAGACTTGGAAGGATATCTCATTACAAAATTTCAACTTATCTTAAGCTTTGGAGTAAGGTTGGTATCTCTTAGAATAATCTACCTTGTTTCTATGTTCTTGAGCTTGAAACTCTATTAATGGAGTCCTATATAATTTTTATGTTTTTTTTTCAAGTTAAGTTTTCTTTGAGTTTTATTATGTTGTGTTAAATTTGTATTACATTTTGAATGAGATTCTTCAAGGCACACTCACCCTTGGGAGGGAAAAGTAACCTTGAAGGGGGCGGTAGGAAATAACTCTATTTTAGTGTAGAGTCTCTCATGTGAGGAAGGAAAGACATGAGTTTCTTGATACCCATGATGCCAAGTAGGTCCTAAGAGTACCTGGGGGGCATAAGGAGGTTTTTAGTTATTTATAACTGCATCTTGTGTAGATGGTCATTCCAAATCCATGTGTGGATTGAGGTTTCAATGTTTACTTTGCTTCTCCTACTTTTTAGCCTACCACCACCCTTGTTTTTAGGAAGGCCTCTTGGAGACCTTCCTCCTATTCTACCATGTGTTGGAAATTTTTCTATGTTTGGTTATATCTATATGTGTTTTTGTGAGTTGTGAAATACTTGTTTGTGTCATGTTCTACTCTGGATCCACTAGCTCGGGGGTGACCTCAAAAAGGTCTAGGTTGAGAGGTGAGCATCCATGGTCAATCCTCATCCAACATGTTTTCATCTGGATGTAGGAGCTTTCTATAATCCTTAAGTGAAAGATGGAAACAACTGAAAAATATCAATGTAACCTATGGTGTTTTAAGGATTTCATTATTTCAAAAGTTGTATAAAGATCTTCAGAAAAACATGTATCCTTGTATCATTTTGTAAGCTTTTCATCCATATTGTATTATATTGAAACATGATTTTTCAAATATTTATTGAAACTTATTTTATATTGTATTTGGAAGGAAGTTATGGAAAACATACTTATATAGCAATTTTTTTATGGAAATTAATATGTAATTTAAATTTCATATGTTTTAGCAAAATCTCAATATGAGGACAATGGTTTTGATAAATTGTGGGCAACCATAGATTTAACATTATTTATAAAAAAATTCTAATGCAAATAATTCATTGCCCATGTAAATAAAATTTAGAGTATTCTTGTTATCAATATCATTTGTTAAATTCATATATTATGCTCTTGAAAACTAGATTTTTACACTGAGAAAATTGAGATTTTTATAAAAAAAAAAAATTGCTCAAAATGAAATTCTACTCCCTACAAGTTTTAAACCTTATTAACTAGGGTCTAATTATGTTATTAAAATTAAAAAATCTATGCCCATGTACTCTCTGTTTTGTATCATAGATTTTTAAGTTCACGAGTCCTTTGTTAAATGCATTCTTTGTTATATATATATATATATAAACTATAAAATTTTAAACTCTTTTTTATCCATGTCGAAACATTTAAAAAAAACAAACATTTAAAAAAAATTTGAAACCACGAATGTTTGGGGATTTTGGGTGGGATGAACGAAGCCCTTCCCCCAACCCTTTATCCCCTCCACTATGGGAGCCGCGCAGCGAGCGGTGCACCGATTGTGTGAGCATAGTGGGGGCAGCATCAGCTCAGCTGTGCTGCCCAATGTGCAAGCACAGTGGAGCGGAGCCGCTGCTCCGTCAGCTTTCCCCTCTCATGCGTTGTTGTTTCCTCTCCTCCCATTGCTACACTTCCTCTCCTTCCGGTGCCGTCGCGTGGCTAGCACCAAGGATGTCCATTTCGGCCCTACACAGCCTGAAAACAAGATATAGGGTTAGAGAAAAAAGTAGATGATAAAAATAATATTATTATCATAAAATATGATAAACAATGTTATCTTATATGCATAGTGGGGAGATGTTAATATAAGTTCTTTTTTTGTTATAGTAGATTTGATTTTTATTTAAGTAGATATGATTTATTGTACTAAAATTAGATTTGATTTATATTGTGAATTAGATTATTATTAAATTAGAGTTTATTTATGTTTAGATTAAATGATTAATATAGGTATTGTTTTATTTTTATTTTTTGTTTAAATAATCAAATAGATTTGATTTACATTTAACAAGATTAGATTTCTTTTTGCAAAGTTTTAAATTACAAATTAATTAATCATAAAATTTTATCATTAAAGGTAAATTAATTATTTAAATAGAACATTATTAATGTCATCTTGATTTCTTCTTTTTATTTTAAATAGGATAATTATCATAAAAACCCATTGGAACGTTATTAACTCTTAGGGTGCCTTAATGTCACATTTTTTTTACTGCTAAGATTTCTTAGTCAACTGATAGCATTGACCATCCTTCTTGCATGATTGACTTTTGGTCAACCACTGTCAAACCAAGCCATCTCTCCTCAGTTTTTGTGCACATGCATTCCCTGTAGCATGACGAACCAGGTATCCCTATTTTGTGCTTATCTGAGCACGATTGACTTTTTGGTCAACTTTAGTTAACATTTGGTCAACTGTGTGCGTAACCCTTCCTTGTAGCTTAGCGAACCCTAGTATCCTAGTTTCACACATTTTGATGCAGAGTTGAGTTTTTGGTCAACTCTAGTTGAATTTGGTCAACTTTTTTGATTTGCATGTCGATCAAAGTATGCAGCTTAGGGATCCCTGTAGGATGGTTCTGAAATATATACTACATAGTTTTTCCTTAGTCAAGCTTGGTCAAACTTGGTCAACCCTCATTTGGTTGGACCCTTGAGTAGTTTTAAACACTTAACTTATTTTGATAACTACTTTCCTCTACACCGTTTTGCATCCACATATTATCCTTTAGATAGTTTGGTTAACATTTAGGGTGTGTTTTAAAATGTTTGTTAGTGTGTTTTTTCCCAACTTTTGGGCATGACAATATATATTTAATAGAAAATGGAAAGGATTAGTACATCATGTAGATCCTGTAACTAGGTGACTACAACTTCATCCCACAACCATAGCAGAAATATCATACAAAAAGGTAAAATATATACACTCACAATACACATTCAAGTATGGGGTTAGTAATATCATCATAACATATACATAATCGCCATGAAAATAACCAACGCACACACAAAAAGTGATCCTAAAGATTCTGGCATCAATATTGAAAATTAAATTATGGGTGGGCGCTCCATATGATGTTGGCTTTTAGTGAGATGGGAGAATATACTACCATTATTTAAGTAGGTATAGATGTCATGATACCATAGAAATGTGTGACCAACCAAGAAACGTACAATTTTAGAATCAATGGTTTCATAAGCTAGTGTGTAGACATGATTGAGTAAGAATGCATACTCTAATGCATTAAATGGGACTTTGACAAGTGATTTGATGGTGGCCATACCATCTATTTCCTTTTTCTACAATGTAGGAACATATATGAACTTCAATATCTAAAAGTGTTGTTTCATCATATCCATAATTTACATATATGGAAGTAGCTTATCATATTTTGATTTGAATTCATCCATGACTTATTTGGTGATAAGGTGTGAATCCCCAAACACTTGTATCTCTATGAAAATCCATTGAATTGTTGTTTTGATTCCTAAGATGAGAGCCTCATAATCAATGATGTTGTTTGTATAGAGGAAGAAAATCTTGAATTCCTTAGGGATGTAATTGCCCTGAGGTGTGAAAAACAAGATCCCTGCCCTAGATGCATTAAATGTGTATGAGCCATAATAATATAAATTATATATTTGTTTTTTTTCACTCATGCATAGGTACACATCTAGGAACTTCATTACCAACGGATGGGTATATACCAATGGTACCTCAAATAATTGATCTAGAATGACCTTCCATTTTTTTGTCATCTAGTCTACATAATAGATGTCAAACTCATTGATAAGTATAACCCATTTATCCATACATCCTATGAGAGTAGTGTGAGAGGTAGGTACTTGTTTGGGTCAACCAAAGATATGTAATTTACTATGTGGCTCAATATGTAGTGTTGAATCTTTTGAGTGGTTAGTTAATCTCATTACCCACAAGTGTGTGGCTTATGTAGTAGATGGCTTGCACTGTAATACCCACTTGTGTTTTGCTTTTAGTTTGTGATGCCGTACTTTTAGGCATTGGTTTATGTTGTTGGCCGAATTCTTTTAGGCCACATTTCATGTGAGCGGATATTGTTTCATTTGATGATGATACTTGTTTTATGATGTCATGATTTTACTTTATGCATAGATAGATGTGATGATGTTATCATGTTGATTATTATTTGTCGATTTCAGTTTATGATATACTTACCCCATACTCACATGTGTATGGTTGTCTTATATGTGAATGTACTTGTTGATGTGTTGTTGTGGTAAAGGACAGAGACGTAGTTACTCACTTCGGGGAGATCCACACGTTCGACCGATCCCTATCATTGTTTGTGATATTATATCATGTATGTACATGTGTGTTCTTTTGGTGACAGGATTGCAGGTCCAGGGCATCGTCTTCCCTGAATTGGCAGGAGTGAGCGTGCCTATAAATATTCATCTCAATGGTAAAGAGGGGAGGTAACATATAGATCCAAAACCCTAACCTAAGCCTAATCATCCTAATGTAGGATGAGTTTCAGTATGACTACCTTATCCAGATTTGTCTAGGTTGA
>MU225333.1:1674930-1731246 GCA_018584345.1 Thuja plicata | reverse complement strand
TCCTTCATCATTTATTATGTAATTTGATTATTGTATATCTTGTATTAGAGTATCTCATGTGATACCTAATCTGGAAATTGTAATAGTAAGTAGATTAGAGTGATTACCACATACCCTGCGACATGTGTAGTGGATGTGAGTTATGGTGGTTTCATGGTTATCCATGAGGATTGTAATTATGGTTATATAAGTTGTATTTGATATGTTTAATCAGATAGAATCTTTTGTTTTATTGTTAGTTGTGCTTTTCTTTAAGTAATTCAACGTCATGGGACCCTTGAGTCGTGTAATCTATGTGAGTGTAAGACATGTGTATAAATGGTAATCGCTTCTGCATGATTGTATGTTTCTTTATGTTAACTTTAAAAAATAAAATTATTCAGCACACATAGTGACATGTTTAGGTTAATCTCTCTTGGGTTCCCTGGCGGGGCGTTACATGCACCTTCTTGTTATCACCCTATTGAGCCAAAGGTTCCCCTAGTTCTATTGTGATAGCTGAGATGCTCAATATGAAGGTATTTCCAAGAATAGGCATACCCAAATTGATGGGTTTATCAAATATTCTTTGATTTTTTCAAAATGACTTTGATCACGTTAGCCCCATTTGAAAGTCGTTTCCTTGCATAACAAATTACTGAAAGGTTGGCATTTTTTTGTGAGATATGAAATGAACTTGCAGATATATTCGAGTCTTCCTTGTAAATTACAGAGTTTCTTGAGATTTCTTTAGGGAAGCATTTCTAATATTTCGTTAACCTTCTTGGGGTCTATCTCTATGCCTAGCCTTGATAAAATGAGGCCCAAAATGTTGAAAAATGTTACTCTCGAGACACACTTCTTTGGTTTGAGCTTGAGTAAACACTCGTGAATATTTTAAAATATGAATTCAAGTATCCTAATATGGTCTAATCTTGTTCTAGACATTTCCTTTATTTCATTGACAGAATCTCCAAGGATCTTATGAATCATGTAGTAGAAGATGATAGTCCCCACCCTTTGATATATAGACCTAGCATTCTTGAGTCCAAAATGAATTACATTATAATAGATGGTACCCCATGGGTTTGTGAAATGTTATATTTTTTTTTATCTTCTTCTACAATAAATATCTGATTATAGCAAGAGAATTCGTTCATAAGTGTCAAAATCTCATGTTTGTGTTAGGAATAATAGTCCACAAGCAAAAAAGAGAAGGGGGTTAAGCAATTGTGATATATAATATTAAACTTTAAACTTTATAAACCAAAACTGCAATGCAAATGATAACATAGTAAATGCCAACACAATAACACAAGACTTGTTGTCAAGGAAACCTTGTTAAAGGTAAAACCCCTGTGGGAATTAGCACCCACAAATAATATACTGAGAGTATAATATGATAATCCTAAAGAATCATATTTGTCATTAGTATACAAGGAAATAATTTTTTAACCATCGGTAACATGATCACCGAGTGATAGCAAACAGGGTCACCAGAACAAACAAGTGCAATGGTCACCAAAAGTATATTAGCAAAATGATCACCGACAGACAGTTTAAAGAGTAAACCAACAACACAGTTCACAAAGGAACCTGAGAGAAGTATGTCTACAGAGAATCACCAAGCACCAGTCTACCAAGAGATATTTTTATTCCTAAGAAAAGTGGATCTGAGATACACGTCAGGTAAATAAATGAAGTTTTATAATTATCTTTATGCTTAGCTGTAAAACCATTTCTTGAGGAACAAGTAAATCATATGTAATTGTTTTAATCAGTCTAACTGATTGTAAACCTGCAAACTAGGAGATCAAGGTCAAGTTGTAAATCTTCGATCATAATTTTTTTATTTTAAAGCATGAAACCTAAATAGGTCAATACATTGTATAAATAGATGTAGTAATCAATAAAAACATGATTATTGTAGCCGGATCAGACATATAAGGATCAAATAGAGAGTTTCATGCACAATGACAGAAAAAGATGAATTGAGTTTATGAAGAAAAATATTCAAGGCTACCGAGCAGAACAAAGGTATTATTCAATCACTATAGGTGATACATATATCTTGTGAACTTAAAGGATCTTTATTCAGTAATTCAAGATTGGATACCATGTCAAAAATTATTTTTGATTACTCTCTAACAATTGTAGCAAATAGAATAAATCCTTTAACAAGGTGGACTTAATAGTATTTTTATAAATCTCCTAACCGAGTGCACACTTAACCGTGTTGTTAAAATATCTTAACAAAGTAGACCTAACCAGTCTAAAATGTTACTTCTAATAGGGTAAGATCATCAGAAGTGATCACACTTGTAGCCTTAACCGACACCTTCCATTCTACAGATAGTGAATTTTTGTGGGTTTCATGCCCACCACAATTTTTACCTTCTAACAAGGGTTTTCTGTGTTACCAATTCTTGTGTCATGTGTACTTACATTTCATGAATGTTTCTATGAATATTTACATGAAATCACATTTATGCTTTGATATTACATGTATAAGGTAGAAAAGTAATATGGTCGGTAATACAAGTAAAGATTACTAAAGGATAATTGACAAAAATTTTAAGGGTATTGATTCACCCCTCCCCTCTCACTATACACCATTCAATTATTCCAACAATTGGTATTAGAGCTAGATATCTTATTTGGAAAATTTTAAATCACTTGAGAGAAAAGATCATACAATGGAAAGGTATAAGCTTGATATGAATATTGAGAATCATAAGTTGGGGATACACATTTTCTTAGAGAAATATAAAGAAGAAAGAATCAAGATGACAGAACTATTGGATGAAAGAAAAGAAATGGAATCTCACTACAATGAAACAAACTATCATGAAGAAGAGATACCTGATTTATTTGAGTCATCAGGGTCTTCATCTGGTAATACATCTGACACATCAAAAGGAAGCATTACAAATCTGAATGAAATCAATCAACATCTAACTGAACAAGTAAAGGTACTGCAAATTGGTCAAGAGACATAGATGGTAAGAATGATTGATGTTATGAATAATGCTAGACAAAATGAACAAGAAAGAACATTAGCTTTTAATGCCAAGAGGAAGATCATTGAAAATATTATTGAGAAAGAATAAAAAATACAAAGACTAAATGAACATTACATTGAAATGACCAATCAAATAGTTCTTATGAGTGATGAGGTTAACTAAGTCAACATAGAACTGAATGGGAAATTGGAAGTGATTGTTGAACTAAGAGAAGAAAATGAAAAAACTAAAGCATGAAGCAAGGATTCAGAAACAACATAATGATATGATCAAGAAAGCTGAAGACATCACAAAGAGAATGGATGATTTTCTGAATAGATAGAGAAGAGTCAACAACAATATCAATCTAGGGTATATCGAGCATGGAGAATCATCAAACCAAGCTGATCAAAAAAATTTCTACACAATTCCAAGACCAAAGAAGTAGTTATGAAATCACTATGGAAAACCAGGCCACACATCAAATGTTTGCAAGAGCAAAGCAAAAGGTATTCCTAAATCTACTTTGACATTCATAGGTAATTGTTATAACTGTAATGAGCATGGACATAAAGTACATGAATGTAGATCTAAGGTAAAACAACCAAAGAAGGAATCCTACATGGAAAAATATTTCTCTACTTGAAAAATGTATGGCCACACATCTAATTAATCTAGGAAAAAGAAAAAGCAAGCATGTTAACTGAAAGAACAAGAAAATGCATATCAAATGAGAAGAGGTGGTAACCCATATGTTTGGGACTACAACACAAGGGTAAATTACACAACTCATGGTAGAAAGTATAGGAATTGGACTAACTGTGGAATGACGTGCTTACACTTTCATAAGATCATTCATCTAAGCAAGGACTGCAGAGACTGAGTGATAGAGTCAAGAACTTTTGCAAATGGAAACACTATTAAAGACATCAGGCGAATGAAAAATCAAATGTGGAGGAGAGTTACAAACACTAAAAATGTTGGACCAAGCACCACAGTTGGTGACACCTCATCTAATCAATTAGGTGATTCCACCACCCCCACCTAAGCATACAAGTAAGTATGGAATTGCACTCTACAAAGATATATTTTACATTAGTTCTAATATGCATTGATAATATTCCAAACTAGCATGAATGGAGATGGACTATGGTATTACTTGTTATGATTTGGTGAATCCAATATCATCAGTCAAAACTTACCAAGCATCATCGATATAAATATGGAAAACAACCAAGTCATCAATGTACACCGAGCATCATCGATAATCACGTAAAATACAATCAAGTCTTCGCTACATACCGAGCATCATCAGTGAACATGTGAAAAGTGAAACTAAGTTGTCACTTACCCCAAGTGTTGTATATTGACCAAGGATGAAGACTTTGGTATGTTGCCCGAGCATCTTTGTTTCATTAACCGAGTGGTAACTGAAGCATTTATTGCACCACTTAGGTTAATTGTTATAAAAAGGGCAACTATAGCTCATTTCATTCACCATGTGATAAAGAATGAAAGTAGAGTAGAGAAGAGCGAAGAGGAGTGACAAGTCAGAAGATCAATTCACAACATATTAAAAGGCTACTCTGAAAGATTCCCTGCATCTACAATGAAGATCACATAAGTACCAAGACTTACCGAGCTCACAGCTCATTAGGGAGAAGCCCTAATTTCACAAAAAATGGTAACCACATCACGAGTCTCCAAGATCAAGAACATCAAAGACAAGAAGAACAACCTGATAAAAAATAAAAACTATGAAGAACCCAAGTATAAATTTTTCCCCGAGATTGCTTCACAACCCAAGGACCAAGGAGCGTTCTCAACCATCCCTCCTAGAGTTTTTCTAGTTGAATATGTCTGAGCATACATCCACTGCAAGGTTGCAGAGATCAAAGATCTTGAGGTTGAAGAATCTTACATGAAGTTGTGCACATATGGAAACATTAAAGATGAACACAAGCACATTGTGGTGAAAGGGTTAACTAATGCCCTAATGTTCCCAAAAGAGTTTAAGACCAAGTGGATTTGCATAGTACTCAGACAAGTACATGATAGGAAAATATTTTTTGATGAACCAAAACCAATCACTAAGGATGTGATACACACAGTAACATGTTATCCAATAACCAACAAGGATAAACCCCTAAAACATCCTTCTTGCCCCTACATTGAAAAATTAATTGGTGAAGTATGGGATGACAGAGGTTTAAAATTTAACACAATCAACGACCGAGAGATGAATTTTGGTGCATGCATGATTGGATACAAGGTATTCCAAGCTAGCCGATTGGAAAACATAACATGCAGTGCAGTTGACACTGTCTATAAGATTGTGAAGAAGGGATTACAACTATAGTTATCTGAGCTGCTACTAAAGAAACTGGAGGAGAATATGAGAACTATTAGATCAGCCAGATCTAATTCATGTAAGTTTGGTTGACTCCTCACATGCACATTTTTCTACTTTCATAATTTCTTTCCATCTGTCAACAATGTCAATTGGGACACAACCTGACCAGTAACTGGACAAATTAGTGAATTCATTAAGTCACTAGGGGATAATTTCACATCAGTAATGGATGCATACTTCACTACCTTCAAGGATAGAATGTAGAAGAGAATGAGAATACTTGCGCAACTGGTGGAACAATATAAGGATGATATATTTTTAATAGGGGATACCGACACCAATTTAATAAAACCAACTATACTGAGAATAACATGGTTGCCACCATTGGATTATGAGATCAACATTGATCAAGACACAAATTCTATTGAAGCCTTATTGAATGAAATAGTGGAAAAATCATTGGCAATATTTTGCACCTATGAGGAACCTAAGTCTAGAATCAAGATAGGCTTAGTAGTGAAGAAAATCAACAGAAAGAAGACTAAGACAGTTAAAAACACTTGAAAAGAAACTATCGGTGAATGATGAGGACTTGGAACAAGATGTCACCAAGAGACAGTCACCCGTTGGTTAAGATGAAAATTTGAGTGACTCCGAGTCAACCAAATCTGATGCACCACCAATAAAGAAACCAAGAACTAGTACTGCATCAATAACTAGGAGTCAAACTATAAAAGATGCAAACTAAACACCGGTAAATAAGGGTATAGTGAGGACTTATAAGAGAAAGAATCAAACTGGACAATAGGAACCGAGGAAAAGAAGAAAATACACAAGAGGAAAAGAGGACAAGGATGAAACTGAACAGGATGAGAGTGAACAAGGACTCCAACCTGAAAATAAAAAAATTCCTAAGATAATTGATGAGATTGCAGCATCAATCACCAAAATAGGGAGCATATCACACTGAAAGATAAGACAATGACTAACATTATCTCTCGGAGATCACGATAAGATTGAAGAAGTCATACTTAAGGAAATGGTTGCATACAAGTATGTACCAATATAATTCAACAAGAAAATGGCACAAGAGCTTAATGATAGAATATTAGCAAGATGGACATATGCCTTGCACATAGAAAAATAGACAAGGGAAAGATCCCTAGTTACAATAATGCAACCAGAGTCAAAAGTCAAATAAATTGATGAAATGATGAAGAATCATGCAAATAAATTTTCAACTAAGATGAGAGCATAAAAATTACTAGAGGGGAAATTAATAGAGCTTGATAAAGAAAGCAATGAAACCTGGAATGAAATCTTCAATGCCCCCAAGCAGGTATTGGCTCTTACTGAGACACCTCACTATGAAGAGAAAGATGCCACACCAAGCCCAGAACATATCTTCATCAATGAAACTGAGGAAATCAATCCACTTGAATTGAAAATAGAGGCAACTAAGGCCATGGATGATGTACCTTAGATAATAAAATCATTAGGGGAAACACCATATATCACAATCAAATATATAACTATTATTATCTGATGATGAACCCAAGAATGATGAAGAGGTAAATGATGCCACCTAGGAAGAAAAGGAAAAAGATACAATGGATGTTGCACAGGTAAATATACTAGATCAAATACCCCTATTGATACAAGCTATCAATATCATCACGTAAGAGAAGGAAAATACACCTCAACCTGATGCAAATGATCCAATAGACATAGGTGATGAACAAGGGAAGCAAAAGGATACACATGAAGAGCAGAAAGAAACAAGTGGAGAGGATAAAGAGAGTGATTCCAAGGAAACCAAAGAAGACAAGGCTACAGATACAGAAATGCTTGATGTAGAGATGTCTACTACCGATGACTTGGTCAACACCGATAAACATACAAAAGGAAGCACACCTCCCACACAATCTTCCAAATCAAAAGAAATAGAGAAAGAGCATGAAATAGATATAGTTATACATACCCATTCTTCCATCACAATTTCAAAGAAGAAGAATAAAAACAAAGCACTGGTCACACTCGATGAAATCATTGACATACCCGACTGAGATCCTAGAACACTAGACTGAGAGTCCCTAACCAAGTATGGTGAACTTTTCAAGTCAAAGGTGATACATGACAAGCTTAGGAAGGAGCACAAGAACTACCAAGTCTTGGATACAACAAAATAAATACTATTGTGGATAGTGCCTGACACTAAAATTTATCAAAATGCTCCAATAATTGATCAATTAGCAGTACTCACTGACGCCATTATATCACAGAATGTAGAGGCAGACAAAGTCATTGAGGAACATGCTGAGAAGAAGTGTCAATACAAGTTAACCGAGAATATCATCCAAGAAGTGGTAGAGAACAAGGTAAAAATTTTTGAACTGGTGAATTCATTGGAACCAATATTATCATAAGTAGTTACCTTAGTTCAAAACTTGTGCACAATGGATAATTTCACTATAGAGAATAGTGAAAAGATATCCAAGTTAGATGAAGATCTTAAGACTAGTGCATAAAGTCTCACAACCAAAGAAAATGCATTCCAATTGCATTATGAGCAGATTGTAGAGTCAAAAAGGTTGAGACTAGATCTAAAAAAGGCTAAAAACATAATCTGAGATGAGGTAACCGAGCTCCAAGTAATGTTACTCCTGAATGTCACACTGCTATTGAAACACATGACTTCAAAAAAAGCATTGATTTCCACCCCAGAGATGTCTATTACCGAGAGTATATATTACATGCACGCCAGAGTCACATTGGAATACATGACCATGGAACACCTTGAAGAGCAATGGGAGAAGATAATGGCAGACATTTAAAAATCCCATGCCCACATACTTGAAAAGCTGTAAGTATTACACCTTTGTCATTATTTTTTTTAAAAAGGGGAAATTATATGTATAAGGGGGAAATATATCTAAAAGGGGAATATATATGTATAATATGTCAAAAGGGGAAAACATGTGAAAGGTCAAAGAGGGAAATACACAAAGGAGAAACATGTACATACACTGTACTAAGGTATGGACATAGGAGGAGTCATTGACAAGGTATACACATGGTGTAGCTACTAAACATTTCAGTTTTTGATACTAATGCCAAAGGAGGATATTGATAATCCTAAAGGATAATTTTTTCATTAGTATACAAGGAAATGGCTTTTGAACCATCGGTAACATGATCACCGAGTGACAACAAACAGGGTCACCAAAATAGACAAGTGCAATTGTCACCGAAAGTGTATTAGCACAATGATCGCTAACAGACAGTTTACAGAGTAAACCAATAACACATTTCACAAAGGAAGCCAAGAGAAGTATGTCTACAGAGACATAACTTAGCACTAGTCTACTGAGAGATAGTTTTATTCCCAAGAAAAGTGGATCTGAGATACACATCAGCTAAAGAACTGAAGTTTTATAATTAGCTTTATGCTTAGCTGTAAAACCATTTCTTGAGGAACAAGTAAAGAATATGTAATTGTTTTAATCAATCTAACTGATTGCAAACATACAAACTGGGAGATCAAGTTCAAGTTGTAAATTTTTTATCATAGAGTTTTTATTGGAAAGCGTGAAACCTAAATAGGTCAATAAATTGTATAAATAGATGCAGTAATCTATCAGAACATGATGATTTCAATTTTAGCAGACATCTAAGGATCAGAGAGAGAGTTTCATGCACAAGGACAGAAAAAGATAAATTCATTTTATGAAGAAAAATATTTAAGGCTACCGAGCACAACAAAGTTATTAATCAATCACTATAGGCGATACATATATCTTGTGAACTTAAAGGATCTGTATTCATAAATTCAAGATTTCATACCATCAGGTCAAAATTATTTTTCAATACTCTCTAACAATTATAGAAAATAGAATAAATCCTTTAAGAAGGTGGAATTAACAGTCTTTTTGTAAATCTCTTAACCGAGTTCACACTTAACATTGTTGTTAAAATATCTTAATGGAGTAGACCTAACTAGTCTAAAATATTACTCCTAAAAGGGTAAGATAATCATAAGTGATCACACTTGTAGCCTTAACTGGCACCTTCCATTCTACATATAGTGAAGTTTTTTGGGTTTCATGCCCATTGCAATTTTTACCTTCTAACATGGGTTTTCTGCGTTACCAATTCTTGTGTCATGTTTACTTACATTTCATGAATGTTTCTATGAATATTTACATGCAATTACATTTATGTTTTGATATTACATGCATAAGGTATAAAAGAAATATGGTCAGTAATAAAAGTAAAGATTACTAAAGGATAATTGACAAAAATTTTAAGGGTATTGATTCACCCCTCCCCTCTTAGTACACACCATTCCATTATTCCAACATAGTATCCCTATTAAAATATTTATCCTTGTTAGGATCTTTTTACAAAATTATAGTACACAGTCCCTATTAGGAGACAAACCTTGTTAGGAGTCAAGAAAATTATTAGGCTCACTGCCCAGACACATTTCCCAAAGAAGGATAAAGCCACCCTCAAGGATTCACAATCCGAACAAGTGTATATATGAAATATACAATGCAGTGAACTGTCTAATAGCAACTGTCTTTTCTTGGTCAGTTCCACTGAAGTATCTTTTTCACAAACTTTGCTCTACATCCAGTAGAAAAACAAGCCTCATAGATTTCACTTCTCTTCCTTTTCAATCTCTTCCACATCTTTCCAAAAGAAAAGATCACTCAAATATACCCTATTACAATAATTCATTAGGTCGGCCATTTAATCTTTCCTAATACACAAATAATTAATTACATCGGCCATTTAGGATTTCCCAATATAGAAATAATTGTTTGACCCCTTCCTAAGATACACATGCTACCTATAACAAGTAAACAACAAAGATAATCCATTAGTTATACTCCAATATCTGCAATCTTTGCTCGCAATTCATAATACACACTACATGTCTGAAGTTCGCCACCAAAATAGGTCTCCTCCAGAATACATGTCACAGCTAACGTCATCAACATGTTCAGAACAATTGATCAATATCCAATGTACCTAAATATGTATACAATCATCCCATAAGCTAGCATAACCTGAAACATCTTTGTCTGTATGATATACATAAAACACAAAGACTTTCTCTGTCAAGCATTACTGTCACAGCCTAGAAACCAATCTTCACTAAAACATCTATAACAACCTCGATATGAAACATAAAGACAAGAAACCTTAGGATTAAGGTCAAAACACATGCTTCTTTATATAACCAACTTTTATCATTCTAAAAAATCCGTACAGTGTCCATACACTTCTGCGAGTCAAGTAACCGGTCTGTACTCTCCACAGAAACATATGTTGTAATTAGTGAAAAAATATGAATATCAACAACATGAATAGTATCCAAATCTGATATCATCAAACAATCTCTCCCTTTGGAATTGATGGAAACATATGGGAAAATCTATCAACCCAAAAGTACTCTCTCTCAATACAATCTTCTCAATATCCTCAACACAAATCTCCCCAAAATAGTAGGGATTTTCACATAGAATATTTCCCCCTTTGGCAGAAATGGAAAAGGGTTCCATAAATCAATTATAATCTTCTGTAAGGTGTATTTTTTTCAAATCTTCATGTCCAATAGCTAGGTGCAAGATCACCCAAATGTGCATTAGTGTTCCTGTGATCACTCCCCCTAAGGAGTATATCCATACATCAAGTCTAGAAAATGATATAGCTCTGAAATCCACTAGACTGATGCATATCTACATCAATTAATTATCACAAGGAGGGTCTCTAAACCCAATCATGCTTCTGAGATACTCAAAAGCATCTTTTGGCAAAGGTTTAGTAGATATATGTGCTATCTGCTCCTTTGTGCTAATATACTCTAGTTTAATCTCTTTCTCTGCTACCTTCTCCTTGAAGAAATGATACTTAATAGATATGTGTTTAGTCTTTGAATGCATTATAGGATTCTTTGAAATATTCACTATGCTAGTGTTATTACAATGGATAAAAAATAGTTCTTCAATAATTATTCCAACGTCCATCAACATTTGTTTCATCCAAACAACTTGTGTGCAATTTATTGTAGAAGCAACATAGTCTGATTCAACAGTGAATTGAGAAATATAGTTTTGATTTTTTCTTAACCAAGAAACTAGCCTTTTCCCAAGGAAAAATGCACCACCAGTTGTACTCTTTCTATCATTCACATTACCTGCCCAATCAATGTTAGTACAAGCCCGCAAAATAAAATCATTTGATTTTTCATACCATAATCCATATTTTATTATTCCTTTCAAGTATTTAAAAATTCTTTTCATAGAAGCAAGATGTGTCTCTTTAGGATCTTCCTAGTATCTTGCCACAATTCCAACTACATTGGTAATATCTGGTCTAGTTTGAATTAGATATTGTAGACCACCAATCACAGATCTATACTTTGTTTGAAAACACTTTGAGTTTCATTGTTACTAGTCAGTTTGTATGCAGTTACCATAGGTGTTCCAATAGGTTTATAGTCTTCCATTCCAAACTTTTCAACATTTCCTTAAGATACTTGGTCTGAGATATAAAAATACCATTCTTACCCTGATTGATTTGCAAACCAAGAAAAAATTTCATTTCACCAATCATTGACATCTCAAATTCATTTCCATTTCTTTAGAGAACTTCTTACTCATCTGATCATTGCCTCCAAAAATGATATCATCAACAAAAAATTCTATGATTAAGATTCCATCATCATTAGTTCTTAAATCTGAATTATTGTCTACATTACCTTTCTGGAAACCAAGACAAAGTAGATATTTGTCAAGTCTTGAATACCATACTCTCGGTGCTTGTTTCAGTCCATACAATGCTTTCTTCAACTTACAAATGATGTCTTTATCATCTCTCAAAGGAAAACCATTAGGTTTGTCAATGTGTACTTCTTCTTCCAGATCACCATTCAAGAATGTTGATTTCACATCCATCTGATATAGTTTAAGTTCTTTATGTGCAACATAAGCAAGAAATAATCTCACAGCTTCCAAACTAGCAACATGAGAACATTTTTCTTCATATTCTATGCCTTCTTTTTGTGAGTAGCCTTTACACACCAATCTATCCTTATTTCTTACCACTATTCCTTCCTCATCCATCTTATTTCTGAAAACACATTTATTTCCTATCACATTTTTATTCTTAGGTCTTGGAACCAATTCCCAAGTATTGTTCTTCTTTATCTGTTCAAGTTCTTCTTCCATACCTTTAGTCCAAGATTAATCTCTACATGCTTCATCAGTAGTTTTCGGTTCAACTTGAGAAATCAAACAAATTTCATCTCTAACTATAGATCTAGTCATCATACCTTTACTTGCATCACCAATAATTTGATCTTTAGGATGGTTGTTCTTAACATACCTCAGAGTCTTAGGAGTCTTAGTAAACTCAATAGATTCAACTTCAATTTCATTTTCAATCATCAAAGGTTCTTTAGGTTCAACAATGACCTGTTTCATCTCTGTAATCTGACCACATGTCATATATTCTTTCCTAAATCTGAAAATTTTCATCTATATCCTCACATTGGCGCTTTCAACCAACTTCCTCAATCTCATATTGAAACATTTATATGCTTTACTATTAATAGAATAACCAATAAAAATTCATTGATCACTTCTAGCATCAAACTTCCCTATCTCATCACCTCTTTTGATATAACATTTACTTCTAAATATTTTGAAATATTTTATAGTAGGTGTATGATCAAACCATAATTCATAAGAAGTCTTACTTGTATCTTCTCTAATCTGAATTTTGTTCAATGTGTACACAATTGTGCCAATTTATTCTCTCTAATGAACATGTGACACATTTGACTCCAACAACATAGTCCTTGCAACATCTAATTTAGTTTTATTTCTTCTCTCTTCTATCCCATTTTTTCATGGAGTTCTAGAAGCTGATATTTGTCTGTATATTCCATGTTCTTCATAATAGGTATTAAATAAGTGTGATGTAAACTCTCCTCCTGTGTCTGATCTTAAACATTTTTATCTTCAAACCAGATTCATTCTCAAATTTTTCTTTCAATAAATTGAATTTGTCAAATGCTTTAGATTTCTCTCTCAAATATGTAAGACACATCATTCTAGAAAATTATACAAAAAAAGTATAAAGTAACTTTCACCATAGTATGATCTTGTTCTTGTAGGACCACACAGATCTATATGCACCAGATTCAACTTCCCTTTTGTTGAATAAGATTTGATTTGCAAATTGCTTCTGGTCGGCTTCCCCATAACACACTCTCTACACATAGTGTTAGATGGCTTTGTAATCTTAGGTAGACCTCTCACAACATTATTCATACTTGCCTTCACAATGTTATCAAAGTTAACATGAAAAAATCTTCTATGCCATAGGCAACTATTATCAACCTTTGCAATAAAACAAGAATCTTCAGATGTATTCAATTCAAATACATTACCTATAGGTTTAGTACCACATGCAATCAAATATCTTAATTTACTTCTGATAGAGCATTTACCATCAATAAATTTCAATTGATAACCTCTATCCACTAACTGTCCAACACTCAACAAATTATTCTTAAGTCCATAAACAAGTAATACATTGTGAGTATTAGTCTTTCCATCCAAAGAAATAGATCCAACTCTAATAATAAGTTTAGGAGTATTGTCACCAAATATAACAACACCACCATCCTATATTTTCAAATTCAAAATTTTATTTTTATCTCCAGTCATATGATGTGAACAACCAATGTCTATTACCTATTCACATTTCTTTTCAACGTGAGATACTAAGGCTTTGTCTTCATGTATAGGTTCATCATCGTTTATAGAAATAAACCCAATTTCATCATAGTCACCATCATCATCAGAAACACCCTCACTAGAATAATAGCATTATTTGTCTTTAGAATAATTTGATTTTTAAAACTTAGGTTTATGCTTAGGAACCCTTGTAGGGCATCTAGATGCAAAATGACCAATCTTGTTACATGAAAAACATTTCAAAGATAATTTTCCTTCAAATTTACCCTTACCTCTCTTCTCTCTTCTAGCGATCAATGCTACCACTTCATCTAGCTTTTTTTAGTCCTCTTGTATCTTTTGCCATTCTTTGGCATATTCTCCAAGCTCTTCTCTCAAGTCAATATTTCTAATGCTCACAATTCCAAATAAGGTCTTTTTGTTCCTATGCACAGTTTCCTTGAATGCTAACTCAATTCTAGGTAAAGTATCTCCCAATTGTGTGACCTCAAAAGTAGTTAGCTTTCCAATCAACATCTCTTTGGTGAAGTCTGGTGTCAAATGTATAATGATGCACTATAAAGGGTTTTGGATTGATTAACAAGGTAAGATGCACAAATTTGGTTACTCAATGAACTATCCTTCCAAGTGCACAATGGATCCAATAGACCCAATTAAACCAAGGTAGCCCTAGACGCAAACCAATGATAGATTTGATGTATTTGGGGTGTATAAGGACATATCAAAGTGGTTTTATGGTTTCTAGAGTTATCCCTTACTCACAATGATGAAATTTCTTCAAACTGGCCTAGACACCTAATTGACAGTCTTATAACCCAACAATGACCTTTTTGCCCTTCAAAATCTCCACTTTCCCAAAAAAAAAATAAAACTAAATACATATTCAGAGTCCCTTTTGGCCATATGACAACATATCAAAATCTTAGGTAATGGTACTTTGGACCAAATTTTAGTACTCTGACTGTACCCCTGCAAATGCACTAAAAACTTGATGATTTAACAAAATAACTATATCATAAGCATGCCCCCATGGTATCAAATCTTGGGCAGTGACCTAAAATGACTCAAAACCCCTAAACCTAAGAGGAATTAGACCCAAACTACAAGGAACCCCCAAAAACCCCAATTTGGTTACTTCACACCCTTAAATCTAGGGCTTTGCTAATCTCGACCTTCCACACTCTTCTAGGGTCAATTGGTGGTTGATTCTCTTGGAGATTTGCCTTTGTGCAAATAATTCATTGTATGTTTGTTATTGTTGACAACATATAATATATAGTAGGTATCCTATATGCATATATCATTACAGATGTTTTGGAGCTATGCATGTTTATTTCCATGGTGTATACATGATCTAGTTGCTATGTGCATTCACACCAAGTCAGATATGCAGTTTCAATTGAGTTATGATTAATCAGTTATGGCAGTTATAGTTTCTAAAGTTTATCTGTTAAGAGCTGATGTAAAAATAGTGTCTCTTTAGTTGCGCCTATCTTTGGGATATGCGTGTTTGTATTCATGTTTAGTTATGAGTTAAAGATACTTATCCAAAGACGCCAAATGTGTTTCAATAGAATCTTGATGTTAGAGTTAATTTGGTGAAGCCAACTTTGTGAAGTGTTGTGTCTATTTAGTTTAAGTTGCGTGGTCCTAATTTGTATTGTGTGCTTGGTTAAGCCGACAAGGAAGTTGATGAAGTGTTTCTAGATACCGTCATGACCTTATCCTTGGTGAAGATACATATAGAAGTTTAGTTATGTTCACTAAGTGTCAAGAAAATGTTGTAAAGAAGAAAAGACAGAGAAGAGCAAAAAGTCAGAAAGGATAAGTTGAAGATCTATGTGAAGAAATAGAAGTTGATTTCAATTCATTGGAACTGATCAAGGTAGTAGGCCTACTCAAACAGTTTATTTACCAGATATAGTGTATATCTGTTATACTGAAGGTTGTAGCCTTCATCATCTTAGCAATGAGATATTGGACAGTGAGTCCTCACCCTTAATAGGGTTATCTGTAAAAGAATCCTAATAGGGTCTGACCTTTAACCAGGTCTCTGTACTTCTTGCATTGTAAAGATCAACTCCTAATAGGGTTGTAAGATCTTCTAAGAGGGATCATTATAAACTAGTGCAGTTATTTTTGGGTGCTAATTCCCATTGGGGTTTTTGCCTATTTGTTTTCCCCATAATCAAATTGTTGAGTACTTTATTGTGTTATCTAAATGTGCATTTACTTTATATCAAGTTACATTAAAGAAAGAGAAAAGAGTTAAATTGACTGATAGTTGATTCACCCCTCCCTCTCAATTATCCTTGGGACTATTCCAACAATTGGTATTAGATGCAAGTACCTTGGAGAGAAAGCCTAATAGCTTATCAGATGGCATACTTCAAGAAAGAGAGTCCTAATTTTGATGGAGAAAACTATCTTGACTGGAAGAACAAAATGATAACACATCTTCAGAGTGTTGGATTTGAGATCAATGAGATTGCCACTTGAGAAGTTGAAATTCCCACCCTGAAAGATCTTGCAGCTGATGATTCTACTATGAAACAAAAGGAAGTGTTCACTAATAATGCATTTTCCAAAGAAGCCCTAATTAGTGCCCTATCCGACAATGAATTTTCTGAGATCAAGAAGATAGATAGAGCATACTCTATTTTGAAATACTTAGAAGATATGTTTGAAGGAGACATCCAAGTAAAGAATGCATGCAAAAAGACATGGAAGAAAAGATACAACAATTTAGAGATGTTACTTGAAGAAAAAATCAAAGCTTACAATTAGAGGATTAATGAAGCAGTATCAAGTATAAGAAACAATGGTGGAGAAATATCAGAGGAATATATAATGGACAAGTTAATGACAACATTGACAACAGACTATGAGAGAAAGATCAATATCTTAGATGAGACTATGCAATTTTCAAAAGACTTGAAGAGGGAGACATTGATGAGAAAAATATTTGCATTTGAAATATCTAGATTGAAGGCATAACCTAAAAGTGAGACAACCTTCAAAGCCACAGTCTAGAACAAGAAATCTATAAGCAGCTCTAGTAATAATGAAGAAGTGGATAAAGGACTAGAAGAAATCATTGCTATGATTGCCAAGAAGGAAAGGAAAGGTAAAGGGAAATATGAAGGAAAACTACCATTCAAATGTTTCTCATGCAATAAGGTTGGTCACTTTGCATCCAAGTGTCCTACAAGAGTCAAGAAATTCATATCAGATTACAAACCTAAGTACACTAAAGAATGTTATCATGTTGAGGATGGTGCAACTGATAATGACTCGAGAGAAGATGAAATTAGATTTGTTTCCATTAAAGATATTGAAAAGATTCTTGAAGAAATGGACAAAGAAGATGAAATAAAAGAACAGGAGTTAGCATTAGTTTCAAAAGCTGACATCAAAACTGACTGGATAATTGACAGCGGATGTTCACACCACATAACAGGAGACCAAGACAGATTTTTACATTTGGAAAAGTACAAAGGTGGCATGGTTATATTTGGATATAACTCTCCCAAACCTATCATAGGTAGAGGATCTATCACCATAGATGGAAATAAAAAGACAGATGATGTTCTCTATGTTGATGGTTTGCATCATAACTTACTAAGTTTTGGACAGTTGCTTGATAAAGGATATCAGTTGGAATTCAAAAAAAACCAGTGCATAATTAAAAATAGAGAAGGAGACATGATTGCATCAGACACAAAGAATAAAGGTAATGTTTTTCAACTCAACTTAGAAGTAAGTTGTTTTGTTGCAAAAGTAGATGACAGTTGGCTATGGCACAAGAGACTTTGTCATATCAACTTTGAAAACATAGTCAAGATAAGTAATGTAAAGGCAGTAAGAGACCTTCCTAGCATTGCAAGACCAATTGATACCATATGCAGGGAATGTGTGATGGGGAAGCATGTGAGGACCTGATTCAGGAGAAAACAATACTCTGTAGAAAACAAATTAGATCTGATACATACAGACCTATGTGGACCTACTCAAACAAGATCATACTACGGAGAAATGTATTTTATTTTGTTTTTTTATGATTTCTCAAGGATGATGTGAGTTGTGTTCCTAAAAGAAAAATTTGAAGCTTTTGAGAGGTTCCAAATATTCAAAGCTAAGGTTGAGAATGAATCTAGATTAAAAATAAAATGTCCAAGATCTGATAGAGGAGAATTCACCTCTAACCAGTTTTATGACTACTGTGAAGAACATTGAATCAAAAGATAGTTAAGTGCACCTAGAACCCCTTAGTAGAATGGGATAGTAGAAAGGAGGAATAAGATAATACTTGACACAATGCGCACTATCATGATTGATGGAAAGTTTTCCCATACTTACTGGACATATGCCATCAATATAGAAGTTTACACTATCAATAGAATACAATTGAGGCCAGGTGTAGACAAGACACCTTATGAAATTTGATTTTGTAATGTACCCACTGTAAAATATTTCATAATTTTTGGAAGCAAGTGCTATACCAAGAGGGATGATAGCATTGGCAAGTTTGATCCTAGAAGTGATGAAGGTATTTTTCTTGGTTACTCTACTAAAAGAAAAGCCTATAGATGTTTCAATCTAAGATTAAAGAAGATCATTGAAAGTACTCATGTGAAGATTGATGAGAAGTTTATGATTCAAGAAATATATTATGATTATGCTCCCATGATTGAAGATGAGCCCAGACCAATCAATAAGGACAAAGTTATTGAAGAAATGTTTGATTGTATTGATGTTTCATGTAACAATCCTAAACCAAGTGAAGAAGAATCATATATTACAGAAGAAAGTATCACTCCTAAGAACTCAAAGTACACATCCAAATACCACTCTAAGGAAAATATCATTGGAGATCAGAGTGCAAAATTCTTGATAAGATCTAGAGCAAAAGGCTCAACTACCGATGAAGAGGTATACTTACTTTCACAGATTGAACCTTTAAGTGTTGAATATGTGTGCAAAGATTATGATTGGAAAAGTGCCATGCAAAAATAATTAGATCAAATAATCAAGAATGAAACATGGGAACTGGTCCCTAGACCTCATGACAAGAACATGATTGGAACAAAGTGGATATTCAGGAACAAGATGAATGAAGAAGGCATAGTGGTAAGGAACAAGGAAAGATTAGTGTGTAAAGGATATGTGCAGAGAGAAGGCATAGATTACACTGATACATTTGCTCCTATGAGAATACTTGAAGCTATCAAGTTTTTTTTGGCCTATGCAACATTCAAGAACTTTAAATTATATTGAATGGATGTCAAATAAGCTTTTCTAAACGGTGACTTGAAGGAAGAAGCCTACATAGAGCAGCCTGAAGGATTCAAACTTTCAGATAAACAAGACATGGTATGCAGATTAAAGAAAGCACTTTAAGGACTTAAACATGCCCCAAGAGCATAGTATGATAGACTTGATGGTTACTTAACAAAGATAGGATTCAGAAAAGGTGAAGCAGACAATAATTTATTCATAAGAGAGATAGATGAAGGACTACTACTTGTTGCTATTTTTGTTGATGACATTATCTTTGGAGGAAATGACAAACTTAGTGCAAAATTCACCAAAGAAATGAAAACTGAATTTGAAATGAGCATGATTGGACCTATCAAATACTTTCTTGGATTGAATGTAAAACAAACAGACAAAGGCATATTCATAAATCAGTCTAAGTATGTGAAGAAGATATTGAAGACTTTCAAGATGGAAGATTGCAAACCAGTAAGCACCCCCATGATAACAGGATGCAAGCTTTCTAAAGATGATGATTCCACAATAGTTGAAAAGACCCTATACAAGCCTATGATTGGAAAACTCATATATCTCACTCAATCTAGACCTAACATTTCTAATGCAGTTGGCATTGTTGGAAGATTTGCAGCTGAACCCAAGAAAAATCATCTAATGGCAATAAAAAGAATATTTAGATACCTAAAGGGCACTATAGACTATGGTTTATGGTATCCTAACTCAGATAACATAAAACTTCATGTGTATACAGATGCAGATTGGGCAGGTTGTGTTGATGATAGGAAGAACACATTAGGAGGAGTAGTATTTCTTGGAGACAGGTTGGTCACTTGGACAATTAAAAAGCAAAATTGTATCTCTCTATCAACAACAAAAGCTAAGTATGTTGCAACAACATTGAATTGTTCAACAATGGTTTGGATCAAATAGATGATTAAGGACTTTGGTATTCAGATTGATTATCCTATTGTTATTCACTATGACAACACAAGTACTATCAATATGTCAAAGAACCCTGTGATGCATGCAAAGACAAAACACATTGAGATCAAATATTACTTCCTAAGAGAAAAAGTTGCAGAAAAAGAAGTAAACCTAGATTACATAATCACTAAAGATCAACTAGCAGATACTTTTACAAAGCCTCTATCAAAAGATACTTTTGAGTATCTCAAGGAGAAGTTGGGAGTAATTCCCTTTTCTGAGTCTGATTAGAACTTGCAGCAAGAACATCAGTCCTTAGTGACTAATGAATGGTTGAATACTCTACTTCTAGAGTAGTACATGTGATTAATTGTGTTTAACACCCTTTGTCATTGATGTCAAAGGGGGAGTATTAGTAAGGGGGAGCATATACTCTGGGGGAGTATACAGAGCAGTAGCAGTGAAGAGGAACATTTGATGAGGATATTGAGAAGATTGTAAAAATAAAGAAGAAACTTTGAGTTGATGATATCATATGTTTCCATCAATGTCAAAGGGGGAGATTGTTGGAGATTTTCCTCTGTGCAAATAATTAATTGTATGTTTTCCATTGTTGACAACATATAATACACAGCACATATCCTATATGCATTTATCAGTATAGATGTTTTTGAGCTATGCGTGTTTATTTCCATGGTGTATACATGATCTAGCTTCTATGTGCATTCACACCAAGTTAGATATGCAGTTTCAGTTGAGTTATGATTAATCAGTTATGGCAGTTACAGTTTCTAAAGTTTATCTATTAAGAGCCGACGTAAAAACAATCTCTTTAGTTGCGCCTATCTTCAGGATATGCGTATTTGTGTTCATGTTTAGTTATGAGTTAAAGATACTTATCCAAAGGTGCCAAATGTGTTTCAATAGAATCTTGATGTTAAAGTTCATTTTGTGAAGCCAACTTTGTGAAGCGTCATGCCTATTTAGTTTAAGTTGCACTGTCCTAATTTGTATTGTGTGGTTGTTTGAGCCGACAAGTAAGTTGATGAAGTGTTTCCAGATACCTTTGTGACCTTATCCTTGGTGAAGATACATATATCAATTCAATTATGTTCACTAAGTCTTGAGAAAATTTTGTGAAGAAGAAAAGACAGAGAAGAGAAGAAAGTCAGAAAGGATAAGTTGAAGATCTATGTGAAGAAACAAAAGTTGATTGCAATTCATTGGAACTGATCAAGACAGCAAGTCTACTCAAATAGTTCATTTACCAGATATAGTTTATATCTATTGTACTGAAGGTTGTAGCCTTCATCATCTTAGCAATTAGCTATTGGATAGTGATTCCTCACCCTTAACAGGGTTATCTGTAAAAGACTACTAATAGGGTCTGACCTTTAACTAGGTCTTTGTACTTCTTACATTGTAAAGATAAAATCCTAATAGGGTTGTAAGATCTTCTAATATGGATCATTATAAACTAGTGCAGTTATTTGTGGGTGCTAATTCCCACTGGGGTTTTTTACTATTTGGTTTCCCCATAATCAAATTGTTGACTACTTCATTGTGTTATTTGAATGTGCATTTACTTTATATCAAATTACATTAAAGAAAGAGAAAAGAGTTAAATTGATTGATAATTGATTCACCCCCCTTCTTAGTTATCCTTGGGACTATTCCAATAGATTCACCATTCACAGCACCCCACAAGACTATCCCAAACATAAGAAGGCTATGTTATTAAGCTCGATCTCCCACTGCTATACCTTAGCCATCAATTTGACTTGAAACCCTTCTCCAATCAACCTATGATCACTTCATACCTTAAATTCTCTACAATAATAAGTATTAGAATTTATAATACATGGTTAGTATCCTCGTTCCATAGATTCTAGGCCTTTGAGTCCTTGGGAAGGATCAAGGTTTTCAAACTGACTAGAAATAGATGAAAACTTAACAAAAGTAGACTTTAACTCACTAGAAACGATAATAAAGTCATGTAAAACAACTTTCAATGCATTAGATAGAGCTATGAATGGTTTTAGATTGATTACTATTCCAACATAGACTCAAAAACCAAAGCAATAAGTATTCAAACCTTTCAATAATGCATAGAACATCAAAGTTGCAGACTAAACTTGTGTTTTATTGATATCTCTGTTACAGTCCGTACACTCCAGGCATCATGCCTATACAAAAGAGTCCAAATTAAAAATAGGAAACCAAAACATAACTTCCCTAGCCTCTTTAAATTCATTTGAGGGATTAGTTAAGTGTTTAGACAATAGAAACTCCATTTCCCCACCTAAATGGCTATTATCCATTACATTTCAAATATTAGAATTTTTAAACTTTAAAAATGCTTTTAAACCCTTGTAAATAGGAATTTAAGAACTCCAACGGTTTCCAAACACCTAGGAGACTTAATTTAATCATTCCTATAATCCTAACTACCCTAAGACACTCTTGGATACTAATGGTACATATTACATTTATTCAATTCTTTCAACGATATAAACTCATTCCTTATCTGCAAATTCTATTTCATGGTATCAAACCATTATAGGAGCCATACATCATAATTGATATTATTTTCATCTTTTAGGATCCTTTTCAACCTTTGACTACCATTAGGTGCCTCCCATTCCTTCATAGTCTTCATGGTTTGGTTCATGGTCTTCATGTTGAACGTTGGTGCTCCTACACCATACTCCCCACCACCAATGAAATTCTTGTCCCACAATTTGCATGGCTTAAAGGGTATCTGCAATGTAAGGGTGAAGAAATCCCCCAAAGTGATATCCCTTCTCACACCTTTCCAACTTGCATTCACACACAATTTGTTAAAAGAAAAACATTGTTTTGCTGACTGTCCTTGGGAAGTATAGTGAGAGGGCTTGATGTCCTTCTCCTTTGATCTACTCCATGAATTAGATCTCTAATCTAACATCTCTACCCCCTTTCTTTTCTCTAGCTGCATCATAGGACACTTTATGGTCCCAACTTGCACAAAGGCTAGGTCCAAAAGCTCTCCACTTTTAGGACTTTCATAGTAGCCTCTAGAGTGCACTTTCTTAACCCTCTTCCATCTAGTATCATATTGAACCTTCTTTGCTATCTCCTGCCCAAAACACATAAGTATTGGTTCTTCTTGGTGCCTTACTAATCGTTGCAACTCATATTTATTGTCTTCATGGTGAACCAAATGCTTATTGTTGAATCCATTATGAGTAACCTTCCTTGACCATTGCCAAGACCTGCCTAAGATCAAGTGTCCACAACTCATGTCCAAAACATCACACAATACCCTATCTCTGTACTTGCCAACTGAAAATTTAATCATGACTTGAGTACTAACCAACAAATTCTGATCCACATTTACCCAAGTAGCATAATATGGTTTAGGATGTATTATTTTTTTCAATTTTAACTTCCTCACAACTTCATGAGAAACAACATTATGACTTGCTTCTGAGTCTATAATGAGTCTACATACTTTACCTTGGATTAAGCAATTTGATCAAAATATGATCACTTGGGGATGCCATGGTTGTCCTCTTCCCATCAATAAGAATTATCCATCCTCTGGTTGAATTATAATGGGCTCTTTTTGTTGTTCTCTCTTTGTTTCTTCTTCCATCAAGTTCACTCTCCTATCCCTACCCTTTTCCTCCTTCCATTTAGGACATCTAAAAGGCCGATGACCCACCTCATTGCAAGTAAAGCATCTTCTTGTGAACATCCCATTTCCTCTTCCTCCATTTCTTCCTCCTCTATATCCTCCTCTTGTCTCCGATGTGTATGGCTTATCTTTGTCATTTCTATTCTAAAAATCATTGGTACCTCTACCTCCTCTTCCTCTCATAGAAGATCCCCCTCTTGTGCTATTCTTCTTCTCATGCCTTCTTATTATCTTCTCTTTAGCCTTCATGGCTAATTGATAGCATTCATCAATTTTACTAGGGGTAGTAAGACTAAGTTCATCCTAAATGTTGAACTTATCCCCCCATGTACCTTGCAATCTTTTCTTCCACTTATTCTTCATGCCCTATTATGATATCCAACTTATGGAACTCCTCAATGTACCTCTGTGCACATCCATATCCTTTTGTCTAAAATCTCTCATTTTATTGTATAACTATACTCTAGAATCCTTTGGAAAAAAAATTTCCTTCATCTTCTCCATCATGATATACCAAGATGTGATCTTGGATTTCCCATTCTTCCATATTTCTGCCTGAACACAATCCCACCACAATAATGCATGTCCCTTCATCCTCAACTTTGCAATCTTCACTTTGTCCTTCTCCTCTATTCCTTCACACTCAAAGAAATTATCAATTGCATTGAACCAATCTATTAGTTTCTCATCATCCATCTTCCCTCCATACATTGGTAAGTTTTTCCTTACCCTTGAATCTCCATTCTTTATGGCATTCACCAACTTAGCCAACCTCTCATCCTCAGGGCCTAACTGCTCTTCCTCTTGGGGTACTTCTTCTTACTCACCTTCTTCTTCTACTTCCTCATCTAGTCTGATGCTCTTATCTCTCTTCTCTAGTTCTGAGATTCTCTCCATCATGGTCTTCATCATTATTTCCTTCTCACGGTTCTCTTTCTCCCTTTGTTCCAATGTTGCTTTCAACTTCCTATTGTCTGCCAACTACCCCCTGACTATTTTGGCCAACTCTATGTTTTTCAACCATTTAGGAAACTCTTCTCCTCCAGAAATGTTCCCTTACTTGTGCTCTGATACCACTTGATGCACTAGATAGGGTGTTAGACTGATTAAGAAGGTAAGATTCACAAATTTGGTTACTTAATGAACAATCTTTCCAAGTGCACAATGGCTCCAATAGACCAAATTCAACCAAGATTACCCTAGATGAAAACCAATGATAGATTTGATTTATTTGTGGTTTATAAGGACATATCAAAGTGGTTTTATGGTTTCTATAGTTATCCCTTACTCACAATGATGAAATTTCTTCAAACTGGCCTAGAGACCTAATTGACAATCTTGTAGCCCAACAATGACCTTTTTGGCCTTCAAACTCTTCCCTTTCCCAAAACACTAATAAAAATAAATACATATTCAAAAACCCTTTTTTCCATATGAAAAAATATCAAAAGCTTAGGTACTAGTACTTTGGACTAAACTATAGTACTCTAACTGTACCCCAACAAATGCAATAAAAACTTGGTGATTTAACAAAGAAACTATATCATAGGAATGCCCCCATGGTCTCAAGTCTTTGGAAGTGAACTAAAATGACTCAAAACCCCTAAAACTAAGAGGAATTAGACCCAAACCAAAAGGAAACACACAAGCCCCAATTTGGTTACTTCACACCCTTAAATCTAGGGCTTTGCCAATCTTGACCTTCCACACTCTTCCAGGGTCAATTTGTGGTTGATTCACCATTCAAACCACCCCATAAGACTATCCCAAACATAAAAATGATATTATATTAAGCCCAATCTCCCAATTCTATACCTTAGCCATCAATTTCACTTGAAACCCTTCTCCAATCAACCTGTGATCACTTCATTCCTTAAAGTATCTCCAAGAATACGTATTAGAACTTATAATACATGGTTAATATCCTCCTTCCATGGATTATAGGCCTTTAATTCCATGTAAAGGATCAAGGTTTGCCAACTAACTACAAAATAGATGAAAAATTAACAAAATCAAACTTTAACTTGTTGGAAAGGACAGTACAGTCATGTAAAATGACTTTCAATGCATTGGAAAAAGAGATGAATGGTTTTAGATTGCATAATATTCCAAAATAGACTCAAAAACCAAAGAAATAAGTATTTAAACCTTCCAATAATGCATAAAACATCAAATTTGCAGACTAAACTTGTGTTTTATTGATATCTTTGTTACATTTCATACACTCTAGGCATCATGCCTGTACAAAAGAGTCCCAATTACAAATAGGAAACCAAAACTTAACTTCCCCAACCTCTTTAAATTAGATTGAGGGATTAGTTAAGTGTTTAGACAATAGAAACTCTATATCCCTCTTAAATGGCTATTAGCTGTTACATTTCAAATATTTGAATTTTTAAACTTTAAAAATGCTTTTAAACCCTTGTAAATAGGAATTTAAGAACTCCAAAGGTTTCCAAACACCTAGTAGACTTAATTGAATCATTCTTATAATCCTAACTACCCTAAGACACTCTTTTACACTAATGGTCCATATTAAATTTATTCAATCCTTTCAAGGAAATAAACTCATTCCTTATCCGCAAATGCTATTTCATGGCATCAAACCATTAGAGGAGCCATTACATCATAATTGATATGATTTCCATCTTTTAGGATCCTTTTGGACCTCTGACTGCCATTAGGTGCCTCCCATTCTTTCATAGTCTTCATGGTTTGGTTCATGGTCTTCATGTTGAACCTTGGTGCTCCTGCACCATATAATCTCCTCTATAGCTTGTACTTCGGTTCTATATGCAGGTGTCAAAGATCTAAGAATATTTTCAATCACTTCTTCCTCACTATAAGTACCTCCATAGTTTCTAATGCTAGTAACAACTTCAGTAATTATTTTTCCATATGCCCTAATGTTCTCATCTTCTCTCATCTTTAGTGATTCCATATTTTTCTTCTAGTTTTGTAGCTTTGCCTATTTTGTAAACTTATCTCCTTCATACAATGCCTCCAATCTTGTCCAAATATCATGTTCTGAGTCCAAGTCTTTTACTTCTATGAGTTCAACTTTAGAAAATGAGTTGATCAATGATTACCTTGTGACCATATTAAATGAAAATAGTGTCTTTTCATCTTCAATAGCTTTCTCAATTTCATCCTCAGTCACTATATTTTCATTCTTGTTTATGATCATCCAGTAGTCAATTCCCACACATATAAAATGTGTTCTCATCTTGTTTTTCCAAGTGTTAAAGTTTTCAGGATCGAATTTCAAACTATCCTTCTTATAGTAAGTCATCTTCATGATCACCTCAAGTCATTAACCATTATCTCTATGGACCAGTAGCTCTGATACCAATTGTTAGGAATAATAGTCCACAAGAAAAATTGAGAGGGGGGGGTGAATCAGTTGTGATATAGAATATCAAACTTTAAACTTTATAAACCAAAACTGCAATGCAAATGATAACATTGTAAATGCCAACACAGCACTTGTTTTTGAGGAACCCCTATTAAAGGTGAAACCCCACTGGGAATAAGCACCCATAAATAATGTACTTAGAATATAGTATCCCTGTTAAAATATTTAGCCATGTTAGGAGCTTATTACCACATTACAGTAAACATTCCCTGTTAGGAGACACACCATGTCAGGAGTCAAGAAAAGTAGCAGGCTCACTCCCCAGGCACACTACCCAAAGTAGGTTAAAGCCACCCTCAAGGATTAAGAATCTTAACAAGTGTATATAGGAAATATACAATCCATTGAACTATCTGATAGAAACTGTCTATGCTTGGTTAGTTCCAATAAAGTATCTTTATCACAAACTCTTCTCTACATGCAGCAGAAAAAAAAAATCCTCGCAACTTTCACTTCTCTTCCTTTTCAATCTCTTCCACATCTTTCCAGAAGAAAAGATCACTCATATATACCCTATTATTGTAATTAGTAGGTTGGCCATTTAATCTTTCCTAATACACAAATAATTAATTAGGTTGGCCATTTAGGCTTTCCCAATATACAAATAATTGTTTGACCCCTTGCTAAGATACACACAGTACCTATAACAAGTAAACACCAAATACAATCCATCAGTCATACTCCAATATCTGCAATCTTGGCTGACAATTCATAATACATGCTACATGTCTGAATTCAAACACCAAACTAGGTCTCCTCCATGATACGCACCACAACTGATGTATCCAACATGCTCACGAAAATTTTTCAATATCCAACATACCTCAGTATGTCTACAGTCATCCCATAAGATCACATCATTGAAAACATCTTTGTTTGTCAGATATACATGAAATACAGAGACCTACTCTATCAAACATTACTGTCACATCATAGAAACTAGTATTCACTAAAACATCTGTAGCAACCTCAATATGCAACATAAAGCCAAGCGAACTTAGGAGTAAGGGAAAAACACATCCTTCTTTACATAACCAACTTTGATCATTCTAAAATTTGTGTACATTTGTACACTTCTGCCAATCAAGTAACCAGTCTGTACTCTCCACAGAAACATATGTTGACATCAGTGACAAAACATGAATATCAACAACATGAATAGTTTCCAAATTTGATATCATCTAAAAATATCCCCCTTTGGAATTTATGGAAACATATGGGAAAATCCATCAACCCAAAAGTACTCTCTCTCAATACAATCTTCTAAATATCCACAACACAAATCTCCCCAAAATAGTAGGGATTTTCATATAGAATCTTTCCCCCTCTGGTAGAAATGGAAAAGGGTGCCATAAATCAACTATAATCTTCTATAAGGTGTATCTTTTTCAAATCTTCATGTCCAACAATCAAGTACAAGATCAACCAAATGTTCTCTTGTGTTCTTGTGATCACTCCCCCTATGGAGTGGATCCATACATCAAGTCTAGAAAATTATATAGCTCTGAAAACCACTGGACTGATGAATATATGCATCAATTAATTATCACAATGAGGGTCTCTGACCCCAAGCATGCTTCTAAGATACTCAAAATTATCTTTTGGCAAATTTTTTGTAAATATATCTGCTATTTGTTCCTTTGTGATAATATAAATTTGAGTTTAATCTCTTTCTCTGCTACCTCCTCCCTCAAGAAATGATACTTAATAGATATGTGTTTAGTCTTTGAATGCATTATATGATTCTTTGACATATTCACTGTGCTAGTGTTATCACAATAGATAACCACTGGTTCTTCAAAAATTATTCCAATGTCCTTAACCATTTGTTTCATCCAAACAACTTGTGTGCAATTTATTGCAGCAACAACATACTCTAATTCAACAATAGATTGAGCAATACAGTTCTTCTTTTTGCTTAACCAAGAAACCAGCCATTTCCCAAGGAAACATTCACCACCACTTGTAGTCTTTCTATCATCCATTATTCTATTGGAGATCATCTCTAACCTATTGATGCACCTCTTGCATGGCTTCTACAAATCCCTCAACATGTCCACTCCTCTTTAAACCTTGGACATCTCTCAACTCAAAAACACCTCTAGGATGACCACCATATACAATTTTAAATGGGATCATACATATTATTCAATTAGTATAATCATTATAGGAAAATTGTTCCTGGGGTAACACCACATCCCAACTAATCCCATGTTCTCTAGTCAAACACCTTAAGATATTTCACAATGAATTATTAACCACCTCAGTTTAGCCATCTATATAATGGTGATAGCAAGAACTAAATGAAAGGTTTATTCTTAACATTATCCATAGATTTCTCCAAAAATACCCCAAAAAATTACTGTCCCTATCATACACAATTCTCAAGGGTAGCCCATGAATTCATACAATCTCCTTGAAGAACAACCCTGCAATGTAAATCACATCATTAGTAGTTTTGCATAGAATAAAGTGTTAGAATAACTGAGAGGAGGGTGGGGGGGTGAATCAATGGCCTCAAAACTTAATCCAATAAATGAACCAAAAATTTATATCTCAAATATAAAATTTCTAGTTATCTTTAGTCCTACAAGATGTATGGCTTTAAAAAATCTTATCAAATAACTACTTCTCAGAGTTCATTGTTATCCTTTTTATTAAGTATTACAGAATAAAAGACTTAGCCTTTATCAAAATACATTAAATAACATATTGTTTACCAATCAATCCCATTTTAGTAATGTGTAAAGAAAAACATCAAAGAAATCAACCATATACACATTTTACACATGGATTTTTAATGTGGAAACCCTGTTAAGGGAAAAAGCACTTGGGGCCGGTAACCCAAAATGTTCACTCTTCTAAAGTGATCTCAGTGAAGAGCCAACCCTGTTAAAGGTTAAAAACACACTATTAAGTGTGACCTTGTCAAAGGATTTATCACTAATAGTTTATCACTTGACCTCGCATTCACTATGATGTCAACATGAAAATATTTTGATACTCCTTTGGATGTATCTCAATACATAAAGTATGATTAGATCCTACTCTATTAAGATATTTTCTTAATCAATGGTTAAACTAAAAATATATATTATCTGTTCATAAATAAAACTTAATCTTGCAGATGTTTAGATCTATAGTAAGATCATAATACCTTTCTGACCAATGTTTCTCTTTTGTTCTTGGGTGCATGCACGAAGTTGGGTGTCGATTCCGCATAAGTCTGCGACCAAAAAATTTTGGAAAACCAAAATGGGCACTCATTTTGTTAAAAATAGGTGCCCGTTATGCTTCGGGTGCCTGAGCCGTAAATATAAAATGGGTGCCCGTTTACAAAACATGCACCCATTTTGGTTCGGGTGCCCAGGCCAAAATGGTTGCCCGTTTTGTAAAATTATTTAATTTTCTTTTAAACCATTTTCTAAGTCATTTTCACAACTTGCAAAAAAGAATTACATTTTGTTGTAGACAGGTGCCCATTTTGAGAGCACCATTGACCCCCTTTCTCTTTTTTTTCTGAGTCTAGGTACATATCATTATTTTTTATTATTTTTTTCATTAAAATTATAATTTATTGTTGTTTTTAATTAGTTTAATGTTCAATATGTATTATGTTTACTGTTTAATGTTTAAAGTTTTTTTTAATAGGATTAAAATAAATTGTTATGTTTAGTTTTATTTTAATTTGTAAATTATTGTAGAAGACAACAAAACATTCAAAACTTATTTAATCCTAGGTATAAAACAAAAACCTAAACATAACCACAACTGAAACAAGAAACCCTAGGTAGAAAACTAAAACCTAAACCTAAACACAACTGAAATAAGATTGTAAACCCTAGGTATAAAACACAAATGTACACCTAGACACAACTGAAAACAAATTTGTAAACCCTAGTTCTAGGAAATAAACAATAATCTCTCTCTCTCTCTCTCATAACTAGTTTAATATTTAATGTTCAATATGTATTATGTTTAATGTTTGAAATTTGTTTTTTTAATAAGATTAACGTAAATTGTTATGTTTAGTTTTCTTTTACTTTGTAAATTATTGTAGAAAACAATAAGACTTTCAAAACTTAAAACCCTAAGTAGAAAACCTAAACCCAAACCTAAACACAACTGAAATAAGAAACCCTAGGTAGAAAACAAAAATGTAAACCTAGACACAACAAAAAACAAAATTGTAAACCCTAGGTCGAAAAAATAAACAATAATCTCTCTCTCTCTCTCTCTCTCTCTCTCTCTCTCTCTCNAAACAACACTCTCTCTCTCTCTCTCTCTCTCTCTCTCTCTCTCTCTCTCTCTCTCTCTCTCTCTCTCTCACACACACACACACACACACACACACACACACACACACACATATATATATAAGACCTAATAAGATCTAATACCTACTAATAAGATCTAATAGGACCCTTAAGACCTAATAGAAATAGAATTAAGACCTAACATGTGACTAATAAGACAAATTAGGACAAATTACTTGACCAATTAAGACTAATTAAGACCCGATAGGAACTAATAGGACCCTTAAGACCCAATAAGACCACTTAAGACCTAATAGGACTAATAAGACCTAATAAAACCTATAAGACCTAGATTATGACCTAATAGGACCAATAATACCTAATCAGACCAATAAGACCTATTAAGACCTAACATGCAAGTTAATAAGACCTAATAGGACCTTTAAGACCTAATGGGACTTATTAAGATCAATTATGACCAATTAAGACCTAATAGTCTACCTAATAAGATGTAATTGTCCACCCTTAAGACCTAATAAGATAAAATAGGACCCTTAGGACCTGTTACCTGACCTAACATTATAAATAAAACATAAAATTACCTAATACCTACTAATAAGACATAATAAGACCTAATAATATAGGATCTCTCTCTCTCTCTCTCTCACACACACACACACACACACACACACACACACAAAAAAAAAAAAAACAAAAAAAAACACACACACATAAGACCTAATAAGACCTTATTCATAATAATAAGACCTAATAGGTGTTGGAAAGCTATAATGTAAAAAATTATTGTTTTGTCATTAATGTCTAACCTTAACTGGTAAGACTATTTCTATCTGTTTGAGTACCATATCTATTGATTGTTGAAGAAGATTTGAAGACAACGATAACAAGAAGACCAAGTAAAATGGTTGAGTTATGAGAAATCACAAGGGTACTTGATCAGTTGGCACATTGGCAAAGCAATGTGTTGTTTATATTTCAATGATAGTTTACTATGAACAGTTTATGCTGAGCGAAGTCAGTGATGACCAAGCGAGAGTAAATTTCTGAGGAAACCAGTGATGACCGAGCAGAAGAACACTGTGTGGGCTAGGCATCAGTATTTTGCTAATTGTTGAGATTTGAGATCTCTGGCCAATATAATTGATTTTATTGGGATATGTAAAGTTAATTGAGGATAAGCATGATTGGCTCATACTATTTAAATGCAGGGGTAACCATAATTAATGCATGGATCAAAGATTTATTTTGTGATTGCTTTGGAGAAATAAATTAAATGTAAAGATGGAAAGATCCATTGGATCAAACCTAACCTAAGATCTATGATCTTGATTAAGAGGAAAAATATTTATCTAACCTAGATGAAGAGGTATACGATTACCTCAAGGGGTTATTCATGTGTAAGCAATGCATGCAAGAGGGTTATATAGTTAATTGACAGATTGGCATGATTTAGTAGTGAAGGCTGAACAGATAAGTAGGGAGTTGTGAGATTGATTGCTTGATAGATTTCCAAGCAGATCTGAACATTGAAAAGAGAATGGAGGCCACTCAGTGAATTAGCGTTAGAGTTTAATTGGATCTGGATTTGCAAAGTAAGTTGTAAGTATCAATTCACACCTGCTAATTACTTTCTAACCATTGTATCATTCAAAATCCTGTAACCAGCTTGAACTAACAGTCACTGTATAAACCCTTTAAGAAAGGTGACATTTAGGTGGAATGTTTTATGTCCTCTAACAAGGCCACTCCTGACAGGGTGATTAAATCCTTTAAACAGGTCACATTTGACAATGTGTTTTGTAACCTTTAACAGGGTTGGCTCCTAACATAGCTCACTTTAGAAGAGTGAAAACTTGATAGCATGTTATTGGTGGTTTTTCCCATATTGTATTTCCATGTTAAATACTGGTGTCAACTTGTGTGAATGTTTATGTTGTTTTTTAATGTTAAGTTTCTACAAGCTGGTTGCATGTGAACAGTAAACTACATATGTATGTTGTTGATTTATGTTATTTCTGCTAAGCAGATCAGAGTTGTTCAAATTGGTATAAATTTTAAATGGGAACATCTAGACCTGAGGATAACTAATTCATGCCCCCCTCTCAATTATTTTGAATTCATTCAAATAATTGGTATCAGAGCTTTGGTCTCTTGAAAATAGTTTGAAGGTACTTGGAGCAAAAGATCAAGATGTATGAAAAGGAGGTACCAAAGTTGAACAAAGATAACTTCCCTGCATGGCAGAGTTTGATGAAATTACAACTAGCTGGTATTGGTGATTGAGCTAAGCCCTATGTTGAACATCATTATGTAGCCCCACTACACCTACCACAGCTAAGACAAAAGTAGGAGCACAATCAAGAAATGTTGGAGATTGCATCATCTCTTAATGATCATGAGTTTGAAGACATAAAGAACTGCACAAATGCAAAGCAAATGTGGGATTCCCTAGCAACTATCTATGGAGGAGATACAAATGTGCTAAGAGCCAAATCTGAAAGCTTAAGAGGTAAGTTTGATGAAACGAAAATGCAAGAAGGAGAAAATATAATTCAATATTATGGTAGCATAAAGGAAGTTGTAAATGCTATTAGAGGAGCTAAGGGAACCACTGATGATAACACCATTATGAGAAAGGTATTGAGGACTCTTCTTCCTGTATATGCTATTAGAGTCTATACAATTCAAGAGCTAAGATGTACTCCTAATAATAATTTGACTTTGGAAGGTCTGGTAGACAGACTTACTGCATTTGAGATGTCAAATTTTGATAACTACACTCCAAAAGATATTGAATCTGCATTCAAATCTCATTTGGTCCTTAACAAATCAAAGAAAGGAAAGAAATGTGTGAACAGTGACAAGGACACTATAGATGATGATCTAGAAGAACTTGAAGCACTCATGGCAAAAATACTATCTAGAGGAAAAGGAAAATTCAAAGGTAAACTCCCTATCATTTTTTTTCATTTAAAAAATTTGGTCATATTGCTGCAAGACGTCCTGACAAGAATGACAAAGATGAAAGAAGAGACAGAAAGTAAAATCATAGAAAGGATGACCAAGACTTCATAAAGTATAAGGATTACAAAAAAAAAGGTAAGAAATCTTTTTATATAGTTTAAGAAGCTTCTGACAGTGAATCTGACAATTCTGATGAAAATGATATAGTAGTTGTGTATGTTGCTATGAAAGATGATTCTGATGATGATGATAAAATTGCACTAATTTCTTATATGAGTAAAGGTGACCATTGGATTATTGACAGTGGTTGTTCACATCACATGACTAGTGATAAAGATAAATTTGAAACCTTAGATTAGTGTAAAGGTGGTTATGTTAAATTTGGTGATAATGCACCATGTCTTGTTAAAGGAAAAAGATCAATTAACCTGACTGACAAGAACAGATGTGACAATGTACATTCGGTTGATGATCTTAACTATAATTTATTAAGTGTTGGACAGCTGAATAATTCTAGTTACAGAGTTGAATTCCATCACAGGTAAACAAAGATTTATGATGCCAATGGAGAACTAGTTGGAAGTGGTGAGTAGACCAAAAGTAACTTGTTCTATCTAGATTTAACTGATGAAACATGCCTGTTTGCACATTATAATGATGTTTGGTTATGGCATAAAAGGTTGTGTCATGTAAACTTTGATAACTTGGTAAGCATAAGAAAATTGAAAAAGGCTAGAGGGCTACCTAAGTTAAAGAAACCTGAAAATGCAATGTGTAAGCAATGTCAATTAGGAAAAATGACTAAATGTAGTTTCAAGAGGAAAACTCATACTTTTGAGAGCATTTTGGAATTAGTTCATAGTGACCTTTATGGTCCCATTGGAGACAAAAGTTACTGTGGAGATATATATTTCATTCTATTTGTTGATTATTACTCAAGAATGATGACTGTTATGTTTCTTAAAGAAAAATCTGATGCATTCCAATTATTTAAGTGGTACTTGACAAAAGTTGAAAAGGAGACAGGTAAAAGTCTAAAATTTTTAAGATCTGACAGAGGAGACGAGTTTATTTCTAATGAGTTTAATAGGTTCTGCAATGACCAAGGGATAAAAAGACAGATGTTCACACCTAAGACACCACCAAAGAATGGTATTGCTGAAAGAAGGAACAAATCTATCATGGATTGTGCCAGAACACTAATGATGGAGAAAAATGTTGCACAAAAATATTGGAGAGAAGCCGTAATTATAGCAGTCTATACCTTGAACAGAGTAAAAGTCATGAAAGGTACCAATGCTACACCTTATGAGATATGGTATGGATATGCACCTAATGTAAGATATTTCAAAGTTTTTGGAAGCAAATGTTTCATACTGAAGGATAACATAAATGGAAAACTTGATACTAAATGTGAGGAAGGAATATTTCTTGGTTGTTCAATGAAAAGTAAAGCATAGAAGTGTTTGAATTCTAACACTATTAAAATTTTGGAAAGTGCAAATGTTAGAATTGATGAATATGCAGAAAGAAATGAAGTTGAAATCACACAGGAACCTAAAAGTTACAAGTCATTTGTCTATTTGGATGAGGAAGATTCTAATACATTACCTGAACCTGAGAATAAGGTTGTCGAGCAGTATTTAGCACCTACCGAGTCACAGACAAAGATTGTCGGTCAAGAGGAGGTAATTGCCAAGCTATCTGATGGAGATGTCGAGTCACAAAATCAACTTGAATTGAACATGAATGATCAATCTGAAGAAGAAAAATAACCTACTCTAGCAAAGTATGTATGGAGGCACCATAAATATGATCAAATCATAGGATCAAAGGATTCTACAGTTATGACAAGAAGTAAACTGACATAAGATGCATGCTTTTTATGTGATTTTGAGCCTAAAATAATAAAAGATGCCTTAGACAATGAAGACTAGATACAAGCCATGAATGAAAAAATTGAATAGATTGAGAAGATCAATACTTGGACACTTGTACCTAGGCTAAATGATAAAAATGTAATTGGTGCTAAGTGGGTATTCAGAAATAAGTTGAAGGAACATGGAGAGGTAACAAGAAACAATGCTAGACTAGTATGCAAAGGTTATGCACAAGAGGAAGGAATTCATTATGGAGAAACATTCACTCCAATTGCAAGATTGGAAGGGGTAAGAACGTTACTTGCATATGCAGCCTACAGAGGTTTTAAAGTCTATCAAATCGATGTAAAGTCAACATTTCTAAATGGAATATTAGAAGAAGTATACATTGCTCAAGCTGATGGATTTGTTGACCCAAATAAAAGGAACATGGTTTGCAGATTACACAAGGCACTATATGGACTAAAAAAAGCACCTAGATCATGGTATGAGAGATTTTACAATTATCTGATGAAGATTGGATTTTCTAGAACCAATGACAACAAAAATATGTATTTGAAAACATAGAAAAGTAAAGGTAATTTATTAGCTGAAATTTTTATTGATGACATTATATTTAGTGGACAAGATGTTTCATGCCAAGCATTTGCAAAGGACATGCAAAATGAATTTGAGATGTCTATGTTTGGTGAGATAAAAAAAATTGTTGGCTTACAAATATATCAGATGAAGAATGGTATCTATATTACTCAATCAAAATATGTCAAGGAGATACTAAAAACCTTTGGAATGGAAGAATAAAACCCAGTGAGTACTCCTATGGCTACTAGATAGAAGTTAATAAAAATTGATGATACAAAAGAAGTAAGTCAAACCCTTTACAGGTCAATGATTTGAAAGCTGTAATATGTTGTACATAGCAGACTTAATATTGCACTGGTTGTTGGTATTGTTGCAAGATTTTATGCCAATCCCCAGGGAACTCATATGATGGGAGTAAAAATAATTTTGTGATATTTGAAAGGAACTGATGAATATGGTCGGTATTACAAAAAGAATGATAAGATTGAACTCAGAGTCTATACTGATTGTGATTGGGATAGAAATGTGGATGATAGAAAAAGCACCACAGGTGGTGCATTTATTTTAGGAAAGAAATTGGTTTCATGGACAAGCAAGAAACTAAATTGTACCTCACAATCTATAGTTGAAGCCAAGTATGTGGCAGCAATACTTAACTGTTCTAATATTGTGTGGTTAAAGATACTACTGAAAGGTATGAAAGAGGAGATCATAGAACCAATTGTCATATATTGTGATAACATGAGTGCCATTAATATTTCTAAGAACCCTGTAATGCACTCTAAGACAAAGCATATAGCTATTAAGTATCATTACTTGAGGGAGCTAGTTCAGAAGAAGGAAGTGAGACTGGAATATGTGAATACTAAGGAATAGTTAGCAGAAATATTTACAAAGGCACTACCCAAGGATGCTCATGAGTATCTATGAGGTAAAATAGGTGTGATTCCCCTAACTAAGGCTAATTAGTTCAAAATGGAACTGTTGCATCAAATTTTATATTCAAAATATTTTACACATTGATGCACATGCAGTCACACTTTAGGATGCTGCCTAAAGCTATGAAAGACAGATGAGGACAAAGAAGAGGATTATTCATAAGAAAGATGATAGGGACAGCATGATACATAGTTTAGAATAGAAGAATCTGCATGATGAAGATGTCAATGTCTTTGGCATTATTGTCAAAGAGGGAGAAGTTTATGATGACATATAACTAATTGAATGTTTGATAACGTTAAGTTGAAGATAATGCAAGGCATTAAATTAGTTAATCATTTGTATTGTCATTGATGTCAACTTAATATCATTTGTATGATCATGTACATAATTCCAAAGACTTTAGAGAATCAATGGAACAAAGGTTATGCTTTCAACAATACATAAAAGTCAAGTATTCACTAAGTAACAAACAACACTGACGAAGTGCACACCATCAATAAAGGAAAAGAAGAAAAGTCACAGTGAAACCTAACGAGCAGAAGATAGTGCTGCCCGATGAATCAAAACCACAGGATGCCCGATGAGCTAAAAATAGAGTTGCCCGACGAGTAAAAATCTAATGATGCCTGACGGACAGAGATCTTGAAGCTAATTGGAATCACGCTGATGGAACTATCAGTTTGCACTGATAACTAACTAAAGAGTTGACCGATGGAATAGAGAGTTCAAAAAACAACAAAATATCTAGTTCGTAAGAGCTAAAGATAGACTTAACTGGTTGTTTTATTTGTTTTATTCGACCAGAGTTAAGTAATTGATTTAAAGAAGATTTTTACAGTTGGCAAGAAGATAACTAAGAGATAAATCAGGAGTTATGCTTTAAATCAAATTGGCTAGATTGTTTTTCATGCCAAGAATCAAGAATCAAGAAATAGTGAATATCATGTCTATATAAGAGACAAGCTTAATTCATTTTCATATAACATGAAAAGGGGATTAAGGGGAGTGAATAAAAAGAGAATGCTGAAGAGAAACTGATGAAGATTAAATTCATATAGTCCTGATCAATCAAGCTGAAGGAGAGCTAAAGAATTCTGCAGACACCAACTAACAATAAAGAACAACATCACAGAGAAAAAAGTGTGGAGCACAAAGAATTGAATTGATACATTGATCAGAGAGGTAATGTACTTAAATAGATCTAAAAATCTGCAATTCAAGTTGCATTAGAAATAGGTCATATTGTTTCAGTTTAACCATTGAAGCATCAAGTCTCTTAACATAGTAGGACTTAACAGTCTTCTATATATTGAGGTACATCCCAAGGAGTGCCAAAAAGGTTGATTCATGAAAGTAGCATTGGATTTTCCTGATACCTATTGACAGTCTAAGAAGGACGCTGATTTAAGGATGGTAGCAATAGATGCCTGATACTAAGTGGCAACCTCTATGTATAAAATCCTCTAACAAGGTCACACTTAACAGTGTGTTTTTAGCCTTTAACAGGGTTGGCTCCTAATAGGGCTCACTTTAGAAGAGTAAAAATGTGGGCTACCGGTCCCAATGGTTATTCCCTTAACAGGGTTTCCATGTTAAAAATTCATGTGTTATGTGCGTATGATTCATTTATTTATTGTTTTTTATCTGACATAGTTAACACTAGGTTGATCGGTATACTCTACTTATTTACTGAGTTTTGGTAAATAATTATACTACTTATCGGTAATCAATGAGAATAAGGACAGACAAGGAAAATTCAGAGATATTTAATCATTATAAGTATTTCATGGCATGCATCTTGTAGGGACTAAATAATCTGAAGTTTATTTGATTGCTGGTTAATGTTTGAAGGATAAAGTTTTGAGGCCACAAATTCACCCCCCTCTCAGTTATTACTAACAATTGGTATCAGAGCTTGTGTGCTTAGAAAGGAAGGTTTCAACACCTAAGTCAAGATCATAAGATGAATAGACAAGATGTGCCCAAGTTGAACAAAGACAACTTTGCTTCATGGGAAAGAAGGATAAGACTCCACTTATCAGTTATTGGTAATGATGTTACTCAACTACAAGATACTAAATATGTGTTTCCTACAAGAGTATTGATAGTAGATCAATTGAGAGAGAAGCATGAACACAACTACATGGTTATAGAGCTTTTTTCCTCACTCTCTAATGCTGAATTTGAAGATTTCAAGGATTGAAAAACTACAAATAAGATGTGGGACAAACTAAATCTTGTACATGGAGGTGATACAAATATTCTTAGGGCCAAGGCAGAAATCCTTAGAGAAAAATTTGACGATCTCAGAATGAAAGAAGGAGAAAACATCACACAGTACAACACAAGAATAAGAGAAGTAGTCAATTCTATACGAGGAGTTGGAGGTACACTTGAAGAGAAGACAGTGGTAAGTAAAATCTTAAGAACCTTACTACCTGTATATGCTATTAGAGTTTCTTCCATTAAAGAAATGAGAGTGGTAGCAAACAATAGAGTTGAACCGCCTCACAATAGGGTTGAATAATCTTCCTCAAGGCTTTTCTTAGGAATGGTTCATTCAATCTAAGGACTACTTCTCCTGTTATGAGGTGCATTTAACTTGTCAACCCAAGGATGTATACTTGAAATGGTCAGCATGATATGTGCACTAGGTTTCTTAAGGAGTCATTTTGCTTATGCTACAGGAAGGTAAAAATGCATAAAAGAAACTTATACTAGTGCTGTAGGAAAAGAACACATTTATCTTCTTACTAAAATGAGTACTAGAAATTGAAAACTCTACTAAAACCTATGATTTCAACCTAGAACATCCATTATAACTATTCTTGCAGATGCTGCAGGAAAATTCATAAGGTACAATGCTGCAGGAAGAAATTGTAACTTCTATCTGAAATGTTGGAAATGCTGGAAATGAAATCTATTCTATTCTAACCTAATCCACCTCCCAAGTGGGCCCCCTTTGTTGGCTTCTGCTAACCTATTAACATAGAATGTAAACCAAGAACTACTTCATTGTATTTCAAAAACTCATTACATAGAAACAATACATGGAACTTGAAATAGCTTGTTGTATAACAATTTTCTCTGAAAAACTTCTGTCTCTATCCTTTATAGCTAACTTAAAACTATCAGTCCAATTCCTATATAGAGAGAATCGAACACTTATTACAAAATAAATAGAAAAGAAACTATCTTGCTGAAAACATGCCAGAGAAGAAGATGGAAGTGCAATAGCCCGCGGTGTGGGAAATAAAGCTCGGGTGACCAGTTCAACATAATAAAGTGTAGAGGGAATATAGGTACACTACATCCCTGCATCCTAGAATAATGGCTCCATTGTAGCAGTCATGTTTTCTAGTGCTGTAATGATCACTCTGTCATAGCTGGTCCTCAACAGTCTTCCTTGAATGTTGTCAACCACTCTCTAGCCACTTTCTCTCCTGTCAAGTTAGTTATGATGTGGAAATATTCATGCAGCAAGCTTAATCAAATTAAATATCCAGATATTAGAACATATATTTCTATGGTTTTATGAAATACTGCACTATATGTATAATATTAGCAAAATATGTCACAAACATCTACCCATGGTTTATCAGTTCTATCAGAACTTTATCATAAGTTTTGACTGGCTTGGATCTCAAATGTTTTGACAAAAACTAGAATAGAGTATTTAAAATTACACAAAAAAAAGGCAATAATTTGGCCTTATCATCTGCCCCTTGGTTAATCAAATTCTTTTCCTCAAGAATTGCACCTTCTGGCAATTGACCTAAAGTCACCAAATTCAGTTCCTTCTCGCCTCTAGCTTTTGAAGGAGTAGTAAAATCCTCTTGTTCTTTCCCAAACTTCCCTTCTGTGATCTTCCTGTAGCCTATCAAGCTTGTTAGTGTTGATATCATAGAAAGGCCAAAGGAGCATGGGTGGCTGAATTGTGAGCAGACACCAGAGCTCCTTCCTGATTTGCCTACCCAGCGCTATGTATTTTGGTGCTTGGTGTATAGCTACTTCAAGGTTAATGGGGCTATGTGGTTATGATCTTTTGAACACCTTTGATAATTTGCCCCATCTACTTTTGGCACTGGTTAAGGCTCTTTGGAAGACACAATAGGACATGTTGTCATATTCTGCATACACATCTGCTCTGAGTTTAAAATTTTTATCCCTGATTTCCTTTTTCACATTCCCGCATGTCAGTTTGAACCAATCCCTCAGGAATACTTCTGGTTGACTGCTTTCTACTCTTAAGGGTAGGGGTTCTATTTTCTCAAGTTCTCTATAATTTTCCAATTGTCTATCATAGTTAGCCTCATTGTGCATCCATAACATCAGGGCTCTTAGGTGTATATCCCCTATGTAAGGAAGGGGATTCCATTTAGTCTCTGCTAGGATGATGAAATTATGCACATACAACTCACATAGTAGGTTTTGTTGCCAAGATGGAAGTGTCTTGTATAAACCATAGAATTCCTGGGCTGATTTGAACTCTCCGTTTACATCTTTGAGGGTCATCATTAACTGAAATAGGAGAAATTGTTCTTTTAGATAGGTATAGATCCTAGGTGGAGGTCTACAAGCAATTGCCTAGTCAATTAGTTTAAGAGAATGTTCCATTCTCTGTTTCTGTCTTGCCAAGTGTTCTTTCAATTCTGCATTTTCCTTTTCCTGTTCTGCTCTTACTTTCTGCAATTTCTTTTTCTTTTCTCAATATAGAGTGGTTGTAAGCACATGTTTATTATATAACTGAAAAAGAAGCATTTGCAGAGTAATCAGACCATTGTTTTCATCTTGGGTATTATTCTTCCTTTGTTCTTTCCATAACTGCTCTAACAATTTTATTAACCAAGTTCGCTTATAGGAAACTAAAGAATTTATTGTGCAAGCTAGCTAGTGAGTTATAGGGGTTTCTTCCTCACAAGTTGGAACATCCTAATGGCTGACTCTTGGGTCATTTTGACATACATTTGTCTCATCTTCACACTCCTCTTCCAAATTTTGAGGAATGTCAGGAATCTCAGACTGGCTGGGAGAATCATCCGGAACAATACGGATAAGAGTTTCCTCCTTAAATTGTTTGAGGGAAGAGGGCTGGCTTTCAGTAGGTGCTTTAGGAGTCTTCCCTCTCATCCTAGAACTTCTTCTTATAGGGATTTACTCAACTTCTACAGCCTTCTTCTTAATAACCCTTTTTTTTTTCTCTGTTGCAGGAGTAGTGGCTGCAGGAACTAACTTCATTTTCTTCTTTCTTGAGGCTTGAGGGTTTCGTGGTTCAGCTGCAGGAACCAAATTTTCTCCTACTAACTTTGATTTTCCTTTGGTTTGGGAAGTAGTAGGTATATTTCTTATGTGAGCGGTTAAGGGCATTTTCTTGTATATTTTCAGTTTCTGCCCCTTTGGTTATTTTGCTCAACAACTGAATCAGGGGAAACTGCATTATCTTGGCTAACTTGCACATTAGGGGCAATTTGAGGCTAAAGGGTTTTATGATGGATGAATTCTACCCATGTGATAGGGGACGCATCCCTAAGAGATATTTTTATGATTAATTTAATCAGGGCATGGTGAGTAACAGAGTTGTCTTTCCCTTTCTATTTTTCTTCGGCACTAATGCACAGCATATTAAACAGAAAATTGGGTGCATTCATTGGGATATTATGTCATACATAACCAAGCAGCTTAAAATGATGTGCATGTAAATTAGAGAATCACCCTTCGTAGGTGAAATACCTTATAATGTGCATAGCCAACTCCTGGTATGGTGGAGGAATGGACATCCTTTTGCATCCCTGTTTAGTGATCTCCAATGGAGGGTCTCCTGGTAGGGTGAATTGAGCCCTGGCTGACTTGACATCATGGGCATTGGGATAATGTTCCCCTGCTACTGGAAAACTGGTCACTTTCGCTATTTTCTCCTTTGTTGCAATGACTATCAACCCCCATACCGTCGCTTAGCCCTTATCAAATGTGTTTGCAAATTCCGCTGCTACTTCATCATCAAACTCTATCAATTTTAAGAAATACCCCAGCCATCCGGAGGCATTAAATATTCTTACAACCTCAACATCAGATAGTAAAATACCGTGAACCACTGGTTCATGCCACTGCAATTGGCCCCCCATTTGTGCTTTACCAAATTGAACCTCTGCTCTATTCTTGATAATTGTCTTCTTTTCTTTTGAATTTCAGACTACTCCTAAAACCACAGACCCTCTTTCACATTCTTCTGATATTTTTGATATGAACAATAATAATGTACTTTTAACAGAATGAATCATAGATATTCATGTGAGCGAGAGTTATGTCATGGTTTTAATACTAGGTCACATCTAGTCTGACAGTTAGGGGTTTATTCAGAATAAAGGTACGACATTTGACACTTGTGTGATGTGGCAGCTGGATTTTAATTAAGACAATGCCAAAGTAAAGATTTGAGGATCTTTAATGAGTAAATAGAAATGACATTTTTAAAAATCGGCACACTTCCCCGCCCCCTACAAAATATTGAAAAGTGTCCTCACTTGTCAGACTTGGCAGAAGGTACGGAACTAGATTAAGATGGCAATGATACATTTATTGTAGTATTCGATATAACCAACTAAATAATTTGAAAAGCTCATACCTGTTAATTAATCATCGCATGTGCCAAGAAAGATTGGCGAGAGTGAAATGATGGCGTTAGCGGTTGGCATGTGTTAGCACATGATCTCTTTATTGAAAGCATAGAAATATGATGACATGGAAGGTGGGTGGATGAAAGATTAAGAAATGAAGTGGGTTGAAAAAGAAGGATGTAGGAAGTGAATGGAGAATTTGAACTTTATGTAAACATAAATTTTTTATTATGGTCATTCTCCGAAGGAATTCTTATTGAAGTTCTATAGGAAGAAGGTTGACACCCTCTGCTAGAGGAAGTGTTACCTGTTGATCCTTTAAAACTGGCTGATTAGCTGCTATAGGAAGCCTTCTTTCATCTATGGCTGGTGATACAACTTTAGTCTATGTCCATTGACTAGTAGTTTGAAGTGTATAGGGTCAATTGTGGTCAACTGGACTGCTCCATTTACAAATACATGGCTTATTTCATATGGACCCAGCCATCATGTTTGCAACTTTCCTGGTATCTCTTGGTATCTGGAATCATATAACAATGCCCAATATCCAACTTTGAACTGCTTACTCTTAATATGGGTATCATGCCACTATTTTATTTTCTTTTAGATAATTTTTGTGCACTACAGGGCAAAATTATGCATTTCATCCAAAGAATTGAGATGCAGCAATCGCTCTCTGTGCTGCAGGAAGATCAATATTTAACTCCAGCGCTGTTCTTAATGTTTTGTGTTCAAACTCAATCGATAACATTGTTGTTTTACCATATAATAGTTCAAATGGAGTGAACCCTGTGGTGGTATTCCATGTTGTTCATATGCCTAGATAGCTTCTGATAGTCTGCTGCTCCAATATCGATGATGCAAATGAACTGTCTTTATTAAGATTGCTTCTATTTCCTGATTTGTTACTTCTGCTTGTCCATTGGCTTGGGGGTGATAGGGGCTTGATTTTTGATGTCTGATATTGTATTCCTTCATGAGCTTTGTTATCAGATTGGAGGTGAATTGTGTACCTTGATCAGTAACAAGTTCTCTTGGCATGCCATATCTAGTAAATATCTCTTCATACAGGAATTCAACAACTTTATGATCTCTGGCACGCTTCATTGCTCTGACTTTGACCCATTTGGTCAGGTAATCTGTGCACACCAAAATGTATGACTTCCCATTGGATGGAGGGTCTATTGGGCCAATAAAGTCCATGCCCCATTTATCAAATGGTGTTACCACCACTTGTGGGTTTAAGGGCATTTCATCTGATCTTGTTGGCCGGCCCATTCTCTGACATTTGTCACACTTTCTTGTATAACTTGTTGCATCTTTGTGAAGTGTAGGCCAGTAGTAGCCAGTTGTCAAAATATTCTATGCTATTCTTTTTTATACAAATTTCCCTCCACATGGTTCATTATGACATGCATGAAGAATGTCATATGTCTCATCTTCTCTCACACACCTCCTCATGACTTGGTCAGGTCCAGTGTAAAATAATGTGCTATCAATCCAAGAGAAATGGAAGCTTTTCTCTACAAGCAGCTTCTTATCCTTATAAGAGAAATGGGTTGGCATTTTATTAACTGCTAGGTAATTAGCTATACTTGCATACCATGGATTCTGGACATCAATATGAAAAAAATGTTCATGTGGAAATGCATCATCTATCAAAGTGGTATCTTCCTCAGCATGATAAATTCTTGATAGATTATCAGCTACCACGTTTGATTTCCCTGGCTTGTCAATGATTGTTATATCAAATTCCTGCAAAAGAAGGATCCATATTGCTAACCTTCCTGTGATGGCAGGTTTGTTCATGAGATACTTAATTGCTGCATGGTTAGTATGAACAAAGATAGAATAACCATTCACATAATGGTCGAATTTATTTAGAGCATAAACTACTGCTAACAATTCTTTTTCAGTCACTGTATAGTTTAACTCTGGTCCATGTAGAGTCTTACTGATATAATAGATTGCATTTTCAAGGTTTTTAGTCTTTTGTCCTAAGATAGAACCTATGACATAGTGTGAAGCATATGTATGAATGTGAAATGGAAATGTCGAGTCAGGACCCCTAAGTCCTGGTGCAGTTGTCAAAAGTGACTTGAGCTACAGGAAGGACTCATCACATTCTTTTGTCCAAGCAAATTTAGCTTCTTTGGTAAGTAAGTTGTACAGAGGACTAGCTATTTGACTAAAGTTTTGGATAAACCTGCTCCTATAATAGCTAGCGTGACCTAGGAAAGATCTGGCTTCTTTTTTCTTAGTAGGAATAGGGAGTGTGAGAATTACCACTATCTTCACAGGGTCTACCTGGATTCCAGCTTTGGAGATAAAATGTCCCAACACCACTCCTTCCTGCATCATCAAAAATCACTTTTCACTGTTGAGAGGTAGGTTATGTTACTCGCATCTGATGAGTACTTTCTCCAAGTTATTTAGAGCTTCCTCAAATGTGACACCGAATGTAGTGAAGTCATCCATGTAGATTTCCATGCAATCATGGGATATATTTACGAAGATGTTGATCATAGCTCTCTGAAAGGTAGCAGGTGCATTGCATAATCTAAATGGTAATATTGAATAGGCATATGTGCCCCAAGGGCATGTGACTTTTTTCTCTTCTTGATCTTTGGGGGAAATGCTTGTGTGACTGTAACCACTGTATCCATCCATGAAGGAAAAATATTTCTTTCCAGCCAAATTATCCAAGACCTAGTCTATAAAAGGCAAAGGAAAGTGGTCCTTCTTTGTAGCATTATTTAATTCTCTATAATCCACACATATCCACCACTTACCTCCTTTCTTAGGTACAATTACCAATAGTGATACCCACTTACTGTCAGAGATTGGGTAGATGAATCCAGCATCCAACAACTTCTGCAACTCTGTTTTAACTATTTCTCTCACTGTTGGATTTAGTCTCCTCTGTAGTTGTCAAAGTGGCAAGCTTCCATCATTGATGTAGATTTTGTGGGTGTAGAGTTTTGGGTTTAGTCCCTTCATATCTCCATAATCCCATGCAAAGGATTTTTCATGCTGACTAAGGAGCTTGGTTAACAATGCCAACTGTGATTGGGACAACTTGTTGTTTACATGCAGGTTATGTCTAGAGGACAGTTCCACTATTGTTGTTAGTTTTTTCATTAACACTTCGGGCACTGGACTTCTTGCTATTTCACTTATCAGTAATTGATTAATCAATTCAGGGTTTGCTGGAGACATACAGTCCTCATAGGTACATAACTATAAAATAGAACTTTCTGAGACATCTTTAGCCACAATACATTCATTGGTAAGAATGCTTTGTATCACATCATCTTCCTCTTGCATCTTTAGAAAAGATTGCCTATGCAATATCATGAGCTGGGTTATGGAATTCAGCTCCTCTTCCTCCTCTCCTAAGTCTGGCCAAATAGGTTCTCCCAAGTCTGGCTGGGGTTGGGCAGGAGGATATAGGGCTAACTTCCTTATAGCTTGACCATTTGAAATTGTCATACTGCCTAATCTGCAATTAATTTTGGCATCAGTGGTGGCTAACCAGGGTCTTCCCAAGATTACAAGATAGCCAACAAAGTTTACTTTAGGTGATAGGATAAGAAAATCAGTAGGATACTCCCATGAATCTAAGGCTACTATCACATCTTCTATGAGACCCTATGGAGTAACAGTTGAACTATCAGCAAGTTGTAATATTGTGGCTTTTATTCTCAAGCCTTCTATACTTAGCCTGTGCATTGTATATTTAGTCATCACATTTATTGCTTCTCCTAAATCAACTAGAGCATTTTTCACAGTCTGTCCATTTATTATCAGGTCAACTACTGGACTGCCAAGATCTAAATACTTTGGTACTACCACCTTTCCTAACATGATATCTGCTAATTGCCCTACAACATGTACTATTTGAGGGTCCTTCTTCTTCTACCCTAGCTTCTTAAGGCATGCTTCCTTAATAGCCTTTCCATAAATAGGTATATCTTTGATAGCTTGGAATAGTGGAATTTGAATATTCATATTTTTTAGCTACTCAATAATATCAAATGGTTCTTCCTCTTGAGGTATAGGTTTTTCTTTATTTAGCCTCTGTGGAAAGGCTGGATTTGAAGTGTGGATAGTAGTTCTGCTGGGCATATCGGCTGGCTGGTATTTGGCAGTGTAGCTTCTGGAAGTAGTGCTACAAGAGTGTCTGCAACTTCTATGATAATAGGATATTTAGGTGTGGGCAGTGTGGTACTGGACCTCAAATGTATATCAGCTATTTCTACTAAATAAGTAGGACAGTGTTGAGTGTCAGTAGTGTATGTTTGTTGTTGCTATTATTTTTTGTTTGGTTTTGGCTGTGGTTGAGCAGGCAATTGGGTTGGCTTTGGATTAGCATTAGTTGTTGTAGGAGGTGGCATTATTACAGGTGGTTGCACTGGAGGTGGTAATTGTGGACAACCAAAATTTTGGTTAGGCCACTATGGAGGCCCCCTCCATTGATTAGTTTGTTGCCAATTTCCTTGCAGTGGTTGCCATTGATTCTGCTGATTAGGCCACTTGTTATTTTGTGGGTTTTGCCATTGGTTGTTTTGCTGATTTGACCATTGATTATTCTGTTGGTTTTGCCATTGGGTATATTGCTGGTTAGGCTATTGGGTATTTTGTTGGTTTTGCCATTGGGTATTTTTCTGGTTAGGCCATTGGGTATTTTGCTGGTTTTTCCACTGAGGTTGAGAGTACTGAGAAGTGTTCTTATAATTTTTGTTTTTCCACTGATTATTATTAAAATTTGAAAACTGTAGAGGATCTTGTGGCATACCTTGTCATGAATCCCATGGTTGACATTGAGAAATGAAGAACACTTGATCATTTTCTCCTTCTATCTTCATGTAGTTAGTTGGCAAATGTTGATTTTTCATGTTTGCTATCAGCTTACATCTGCAATCTTTCTTCTATTTGCAGCAGTGTAGACAATACTCAGCCAATTGTGATTTAGCTTCTGCATGCTTCTTCTTGGCAGTCATTGTGTCAAGATGTGTAGCTACATCATTTATAATATCTTGCTTGAAATTTGGGAGCAAATTAGATATCTCCAGCTTTGAAACGCCTGAACCAATCCCTTTTGTGACTTTGGGCCGGTATCCTCTACCTTTCTTCATGGTTGACCTTGAGTATTTTTGAAATATTTTCTTGAGGTCATCCCAAGAGGATTGGGATATGTCTCCACTAGCCATCAAGTCTAATGCCTCCAAACAATTGTCGTTTACCACTCTCAAGAAGACTAGTTTTTGTGAATCCTCTGCCAGTACATGCTGGGGATTCTTCTGCATTGTGTATAAAAAATGTGAAACATAGTCCTCCAATGTTTCATCTTCCTTTTGAGACATCCTAAAGATATCATCTCCTTTTGGGTCACTGCCTTTGCAATAATCTTTATATTTTTGTAGAAATAATGACTGCATTTCATCCCAGGTACCTATTGCATTGGCTCCTAAGCCCATGAACCATCATAAGGCTGACTCTTTCAGTGTTGCAGGAAACAACTTGAGCTTATGGGCATCGGTATTATAGTCAAAGCTTCGACAGAATATGTCAAACTCAAGCAAGAAAGTGTCAGGATCCTCCGTTATAAGACCATAAAACTTTGGAAGAGCAGTTGTGGGTATGTTCTTGAGATTAGCATTGTTTATAAGGCTTGGGAGAGGAAATGGGAAAGTAGGATGTGCCATTACTAGAGGTATTTGATTACGGGGTTGCTGCTGGAAAGGAGCATTAGCTACTGGATTGTTAATAATAGGGGGATTTGGACCAGAATTATCTAGAAAGCTGGCCAAGATTTGTGCAAATGGTCAAAAGCTGCTTATATCAAGTGGTTCTTCTCTGGAGGAAGATGTTGTAGGAAAGTCGAGGCTTGCATCTTCAAAGGGTAACTCAAATTATTCAACTTCCTCATTCAAATTAGCATACTCTGCTGGGAGAAATAACTCCAAAATGAAAATAACTCCAAAATGTTCCTAGCTTGACACCATCCCCAGCAGCGGCACCAAAAATAAACCGCCTCACAATAGGGGTGAAATAATCTTGCTCAAGGCTTTTCTTAGGAATGGTTCATTCAATCTAAGGAATACTTGTCCTGTTATGAGGTTCTTTTAACTTGTCAACCCAGGGACATATACTTGAAATGGTCAGCATGATATATGCACTAGGTTTCTTAAGGAGTCATTCTGCTTATGTTGCAGGAAGGTAAAAATTGCATAAAAGAAACTTATACTAGTGCTACAGGAAAAGAACACATTTAGCTTCTTACTGAAATGAGTACTAGAAATTGCAAACTCTACTGAAACCTATGATTTCAACCTAGAACATCCATTATAAATATTCTTGCAGATGTTGCAGGAACATTCATAAGGTACAATGCTGCAGGAAGAAATTGTAACTTCTATCTGAAATACTGAAAATGATGGAAATGAAATCTATTCTATTCTAACCTAATCCACCACCCAAGTGGGCCCCCTTGGTTGGCTTCTGTTAATCTATTAACACAAAATGTAAACCAAGAACTACTTCATTGTATTTCAAAAACTCATTACATAGAAACAATACATGGAACTTGAAATAGATTGTTGTATAACAATTTTCTTCCAAAAACTTCTGTCTCTATCCTTTCTAGCTAACTTAAAACTATCATTCCAATCCCTATATATAGAGGATTGAACACTTATTACAAAACAAACAGAAAATAAACTATCTTGCTGAAAACATGCCGAAGAAGAAGATGGAAGTGCAACAGCCCGCGGTGTGGGTAATAAAGCTCGAGCGACTAGTTCAGCATAATAAAGTGCAGAGGGAATACAGGCACACTACATCCCCACATCCTAGAATAATGGATCCATTGTAGTAGCCATGTTTTCTGATGCTATAATGATCACTCCACCATAGCTGGTCCTCAACAATCTTCCTTGAATGCTGTAAACCACTCTCTAGCCACTTTCTCTCCTGTCAAGTTAGTTATGATGTGGAAATATTCATGCAACAAGCTTAATCAAATTAAATATCCAGATATTAGAACATATATTCTAATGGTTTTATGAAATAATGCACTATATGTATAATATTAGCAAAATATGTCACAAACATCTATGCATGGTTTATCAGTTCTATGTGAACTTTATCACAAGTTTTGACTAGCTTGGATGTCAAATGTTTTGACAAAAAATAGAACAAAGTATTTAAAATTATACAAAACAAAGGCAATAATTTGGCCTTATCAACAGTTACTCTTGATAGTTTAATTGGTAGACTGATTTCATTTGAGATGAATAAATTTGATAATAGTGTCTTACCAAACTTAGAGTCTGCATTTAATCTTCAATGAGAATAAGCAAATCAAGTCATAAACACACATCTAGAAGAGATAGTGAAAGTGAAAGTGAATAAGAAGATCTAGATGAAATAGAAGCACTTATGGCAAGAAGAATGCACAGAGGAAAAGGTAAATACAAAGGAAAGTTACCACTTGTATGCTTTAATTATAAAGAGATTGGACACTTTTCTACAAGATGTCCTAACAGATGAAAAGATGAGAGAAGTAATGACAAATCTTTTGAGAAAAAATCTAATAGAGGTGATAACAAAGATTGCAGAGGTTACCGACAATCTGAAAGAAGAGATACCTAAGACTACAAGGATAAAGGAAAGAAGGATAGTTACCTAGCTGCTTGCAAAGATGAAGATACTGACACCAAACCTGATGAAGACATCGAGATGGTATTTGTAGTTGTGAAGGATGATTCAGATGAAGATGAAAGGTATGTAGAAACTGCACTCATATCTAAGGTTAGCAAGAATGACATCTAGATTATATATAGTGGCTGCACTCACCACATGACCGGTGATAAAGAAAAGTTCAAAACTTTTGAGTATTATAATGTTGGAACAGTAAGAATGGGTAATTATACACCTTGTCCAGTTGAAGGTAAAGGAACTATAATGCTGAATAACCTGATTAAATGTGAAAATTCTTATTGGGTAAAATGATTGAATTCTAATCTATTGAGTGTTTCTCAGCTGAATAATTTAGGTCACAGAGTAGCATTTGAGAATAAGAAGGCAAAGATCTTCAATGAATCAGGAAAACTAATTGGTACAAGTGAACAAACTAAAGGTAACTTATTCTATCTGAATGATACTCACACCACTTTCTTAATGACTAGAAACAAATACATATGGTTGTGGCACAAAAGATTATGTCATGTGAATTTTGACAACATGATGAAAATAAGAAGAAGGAGAAATGTAAGAGGCTTACCGACGATGACAAAGCCAGACAACATCATGTGCAAGAATTGTAAAAAGGGTAAAATGACTAAGCCTAGTTTCAAAAATAAAAGCCATACATCTTCAATGAAATTCTAGAATTAGTCCATACTGATTTATGTGGACCAATGAGGACAAAGAGTTATTATGGAGCTAGATATTTTATTCTCTTTGTTGATGATTACTCTAGAATGATGACAGTCATGTTTCTTAAAGATAAATCTGAAGCATTCAAGATGTTTAAATGGTATATGGCTATGGTAGAGAAACAAAGTGGTAATGATCTGAAATGTTTGAGATCAGATAGAGGAGGAGAATTTATCTCAAATGAATTCACTGATTTCTATAATGAGCATGGTATAAAATGATAGGTTTCTGCACCAGGAACACAACAACAAAATGGGATTGCTGAGAGAAGGAATAGATCAATAGTTGATTATGCTAGAAAACTAATGATAGAGAAAGGCATCACCCAAATCTTCTGGAGGGAAGCTGTCAATACTGCTGTCTACACACTGAACAGAGTACAATTGAAGGACACAAAGAAGACACCTTATGAGTTATGGTATGGTAAAACACCCAATGTAAGTTACTTCAAAATCTTTGGTAGTTAATATTATGTCTTAAAGGATGATAGAAATGGAAAGACTGATGCAAAAAGTGATGAAGGTATTTTTCTAGGGTATTCCACCAAGAGCAAAGCTTATAAATGTCTCATCAAGGCTTCTAACAAAATTGTTGAAAGTGCAAATGTAAAGATAGATGAATTTGCAGAAAAGAATGAGCTGGAAAGAACAAAAGAGCTAGAGGACTACAACAAGTTTGTATACTGTGAAGGACCCAACACTCTCCCTGAGCAACAGTGCTTAATACTAGAACAAAAGAATGTTACAATCGACAGTCAGACTGTTGTTACCGATGGTCAGGATAATAATCAGAATAATGTGCAAGGTGATGAAGAACAGAATGAAGATCAAAATAATGATCAAGCTAATACATAAAGAGTTGTACCTGTACTTGCAAGATATGTAAGAAGGAACCATCCAGAGATCCAGATCATAGGAGATAAGAAAGCTGGTACAAGAACAAGAAGTAAGTCCTTAACCTCAAATTGTTTAATTTGTGAGTTTGAGCCAAAATCTATCAATGTTGCACTAGATAATGAGGAATGGATAAGTACTATGAATGATGAGATTGAACATATTGAGATGAAAAAGACATGGTCACTTATGCCAAGACTAGATGACAAGAATGTCATTGGTACAAAATGGATATTTAGGAATAAGCTAAATGAAAATGGAGAAGTCACAAGGAATAAAGCAAGACTAATATTCAAGGGGTATGCACAAGAAGAAGGTATAGACTATAAAGAGACCTTTGCACCCATTGCTAGGGTAGAAGGAGTAAGAATATTACTTTCTTATGTTGCATTCAAAGGATTCAAAGTATATCAAATGGATGTCAAATCAACATTCCTAAATGGAATACTTGAAGAAGAGGTATACATTGAGCAACCAGAAGGGTTTGTCAATCTAGACAAGAAAAACATGGTATGTAGACTTCACAAAGCCTTGTATGAATTGAAACAAGCTTCAAGATCCTGGTATGAATGAATTCATTCCTATCTTATAAGTATTGGATTTGTAAGGACTAGTGAAAACAATAATCTTTATTTGAAGGAAGATACTAATGCTAACACTTTGATTACTGAAATATTTGTTGATGACATCATATTTGGAGGCAATGATATGATATGCAAATCATTTGCTAATGAGATGAGAAAGAGTTTGAGATGCCTATGTTTGGAGAGATCACATTCTTTCTTGGTCTACAGATCATTCAACAAAGTGAAGGTATTTTCATTACATAGTCCAGATACATCAAAGAGGTCCTGAAAAGTATTCAAGATGGAAGATTCCAAACTAGTTGGAACACTGATGGCTACTGGATGTAATTTGACAAAGGAGGAAAAGACAATAGAGGTAAATCATACTTTGTAGAGATCAATGATTATAAAACTCATGTATGTTGTACACACTAGACCAGATATTGCACATGCAGTAGGAATTGTTGCTAGATTTTCTACTAACCCCAGGGAATCACATATGACTGCTATGAAAAGAATTCTAAGATATCTGAAGAACACTAAGGAATTTGGCTTATGGTATAGAAGAGAAGGAAAATTTTAACTTAAGGTGTTTACTGACACTGATTGGGCTGGAAATCTTGATGACCCAAAAAGCACAACTGGAGGAGCATTCTTTATGGGTGACAGACTTGTCACATGGATTAGCAAGAAGCAAGGATGCATCTCTCAGTCTACTGCAGAAGAAAAATATGTTACTTCTGTTGCAAATTGCTCAAATATTGCATGGATCAGACAGTTGCTGGAAGGTATGCATATGAAGATCTCAGAACTAGTGATTATCTATTGTGATAACACCAGTGCAATAAAAATTTCCAAGAATCCTGTCATGCATGCCAAGACTAAACACATTGCCATCAAGTATCATTATTTGAGAGAAGTTCAAGAAAAAGAGGTGATACTTGAGTATATGCAATCAAAAGAACAATTAGCTGATATCTTCACCAAGCCACTACCCAAGGATACATTTGAGTACTTGAGAAAGAGACTAGGGGTCAAACCCTTGTCTTCCACTTAGTAATATGACTGAAGGCTGCATCAGCCTACATATTATCAGAATATCATTCATGTTGATGCAAGCAAAAAGATGAACTTGAAATTATATCTATATACAGATAGGTATATACCAGAATTGAGCACCAGAGCATATCGTTGTATTGTTGATGGATAAGGAAAATTCAAGGAATATATTATGGATGGAGACAAGATTATTTGACATGAATGTCAGATATCTGTGAGATATTTGTTTGGCATTGTTGTCAAAGGGAGAGAGATTATCCATATTATCACATTATTCTAGAAAAGAGAGAAATATTATCCATTATCAGATTACTCCAACAGGTAGAGATTATATCCAAAAGGAGAGAAAGTTGTATAAAATATTACACAAAGGGAGAGTCACTGAAAAGAGAAAAAGGCATCACAAAAGAGAGAACAGTCAAAGGAGAGAAATTGACACAAGAAGAGGACTCAACACATTAGAAGACAAAGAGATGCAAGAATCAAATATAAGCTAAAATAGAGCTTACCGAAGGTCAAACATTTATCAGTTATCAAACAAAATATTGGTAGTTTGATGAGTCTCAATGATTGTATTTCATATTGTATTAGAAATAGTATAGTGTGATAATATAGTATGTTTCCATCAATGCCAAAGGGAGAGATTGATGACATGTAACTGATTGGATGTTTGATAATGTTAAGTTGAAGATAATGC
>MU225333.1:1664061-1674880 GCA_018584345.1 Thuja plicata | reverse complement strand
TGTTTCCATCAATGCCAAAGGGAGAGATTGATGACATGTAACTGATTGGATGTTTGATAATGTTAAGTTGAAGATAATGCAAGGCATTAAATTAGTTAATGGTTTGTATTGTCATTGATGTCAACTTAATATCATCTGTACGGTCATGCACATAGTCCCAAAGACTTCAGAGAATCAATGGAACAAAGGTTATGCTTTCAACAATCCATAAAAGTCAAGTATTCACTAAGTAACATACAACATTGATGAAGTGCACACCATAGGAAAAGGAAAAGAAAAAAAGTCACAATGATACCCGATGAGAAGAAGACAGTGTTTCCCGATGAAGAAAAACCACAAGATGCCTGATGAGATAAAAATAGAGTTGCCCGATGAGTAAAAATCTAATGATTCCTGATGAACGGAGATCCCAAAGCCAACTAGAGTCACATCAACAGAATTGTCAGTTGTCACCGACAACTAACTAAAGAGTTGACTTACGGAACAAAGAGTTCAGAAAATGACAAAATATCTAGTTGGCAAGAGCTAAAGATAGACTTAACTCGTTGTTTTCTTTGTTTTATTTGACCAGAGTTAAGTAATTAATTTAAAGAAGATTTGTACAATTGGCAAGAAGATAACTACGAGATAAATCAGGAGTTATGCTTTAAATCAAATTGGTTGGATTTTTTTTCACACCAAGAATAAAGAATCAAGAAATAGTGAATATCATGTCTATATAAGAGACAAGTTTAATTCATTTTCATATCACATGAAAAGGGGATTAAGGGGAGTGAATAAAAAGAGGATTTTGAAGAGAAATTGATGAAGAATAACTTCATACAGTCCTGATCAATCAAGCTGAAGGAGAGCTAAAGAATTCTATAGACACCAATGAATAGTGAAGCGCAACATCATAGAGTAGAAAGTGTGGAGCACAAAGAATTGAATTGATACATTGATCAAAGACGTAATGTAGTTAAATAGATATAAAAATCTCCAATTCAAGTTGCATTAGAAATAGGTCATATTATTTCAGTTTAACCATTGAAGCATCAAGTCTCTTAACAGAGTAGGACTTAACAGTCTTCTATATATTGAGGTACATCCTAAGGAGTGCCAAAAAGGTTGATTCATGAAAGTAGCATTGGATTTGCCCGATACCTATTGACAATTTAAGAAGGAGGCTAATTCAAGGATGGTAGCAATAGATTCCCAATACTAAGTGACAACCTCTATGTATAAAATCCTCTAACAAGGTCACACTTAACAGTGTGTTTGTAACCTTTAACAAGGTTGGCTCCTAACAGGGCTCACTTCTGAATAGTGAAAATTTGGGGTACCAGTCCTAGTAGTTTTTCCCTTAACAGGGTTTCCACGTTAAAAATTCATCTGTTATGTGTGTATGATTCATTTCTTTATTGATTTGTATCTAACATAGTTAACACTGGGTTGATCGGTATACTCTACTTATTTATTGAGTTTTGGTAAATAGTTATACTCTTTATTAATAATCAAGGAAAATAAGGATAGACAAGGAAAACTAACAAACAGTTAATCATTATAAGTATCTCATGGAATGCATCTTGTAGGGACTTAATAATCTAAGGTTTATTTGATTGGTGGTTAATGTTTGAAGGATAAAATTTTGAGGCCACTGATTCACCCCCCCTCTCAGTTATTACTAAAAGTTTAATAAAGAGGGAGAGATTACTGAGAAAAAGAAATAATAGAAGAGAAATTACTGAAAAAGAGATTAAGAGGAAGAGATTAATGATAGAGGGAGTCTACAGATGAATAGAAATAGAAATATTTTAGTGTGATCACAGACACAAAGGGAGAAATTTTTTTACTAGATGAGAATTAGAATGAAGCTAAAGACATTAATAAAGATTCGTTAATGTATCAAGGAACAAAGGCAAACTTTTTGGATTGTATGGTAAAATTATTGTTTTAATGTTTAGTATTTCCATCAATGCCAAAGAGGGAGATTGTTGGAAAGCTACAATGTAAACAATTCTTGTTTTGTCATTGATGTCAAACCTTAACTAGGAAGCCTATTTCTATCTATTTGAGTACCATATCTATTGATTTTTTAAGAAGATTTGAAGACAAGGATAAAAAGAAGACCAAGTGAAATGGTTGAGTTATGAGAAATCACAAGGGTACTTGATCAGTTGGCACATTGGCAAAACAATGTGTTGTTTATCTTTCGATGACAGTTTAATGTGAATAATTTATGCCGAGCGAAGTCAATGATGACCAAGCACTAGTAAATTGCTGAGGAAACCAGTGATGACCGAGTGGAGGAACACTGTGTTGGCCGAGCAATAGCATTTTGGTAATTAATGAGATTTGAGATCTCTGGCCAACATAATTGATTTTATTGGGATATGTAAAGTTAATTGAGGATAAGAAAGATTGGTCCACACTATTTAAATGCATGGGTAAGTGTAATTAACACATGGATCAATGATTTATTTTATTATTTATTTGGAGAAATAAATTAAATGTAAAGATGGAAAGATCTGTTGGATCTTTCCTAACCTAAGATCTACGATCTTCATTAAGAGGAAAAATATTTATCTGACCTAGATGAAGAGGTATAAGATAACCTTAAGGGGTTATTCATGTGTAAGAAATGTATGCAAGAGGATTGCATAGTTAATTGACTGATTGACATGATCTAGTAGAGAAGGCTGAACAAATAAGCAAAGAGTTTCAAGAGTGATTGCTTGATGGATTTCCAAGTAGATTTGAAGACTGAAAAGAGAATGGAGGCCACTCAGTGAATTAGCATTAGAGCCTAATTGGATCTAGATTCGCAAAGTAAGTTGTATGTATCAAATCACACCTACTGACTACTTTCTAACCATTATATCAGTCAAAATCCTTTAACCAGGTTGACCTAACAGCCATTGTATAAATCCTTTAAGCAAGGTGACATTCAAGTGGAATGTTCTAAGTCCTCTAACAAGGCCACTATTAATAGGGTGATTAAATCCTTTAACTAGGTCACATTTGACAATGTGTTTTGTAACCTTTAACAGGGTTGGCTCTTAACAGAGCTCACTTCAGAAGAGTGAAAACTTGATAGCATGTTATTGGTCATTTTTTCCATATTGGATTTCCACATAAAATACTGGTGTCAACTTCTGTGAATGTTTATGTTTTGTTTTGCTATTAAGTTTCTACATGCTGATTGCATTTGAACAATAAAATGCATAAGTATGTATTTGATTTATGTTATTTCTACCGAGCAGATCTGTGTTGTTCAAAATGGTATAAAGTTTAAATGGGCACATCTAGACCCAAGGATAACTGATTCAGCCCCCCCTCTCAGTTAATCTGAATTCATTCTAAAAATAGGAACCTTCAAACCTAAAATGACCTATTAAGGCCAATTAGGACCAACATGACCTATTAAGACCTAAACATTTTAACAAGACCTAATGTAGGACCAATTAAGACCTAATAAGATATAATAAGACATAATAGTCCACCCTTAAGACCTAATAAGATGTAATAGGACCCTTAGGACCTATTCCTTGATGTAACATTATTAATAAGACATAAAAATACCTAATTCCTACAAGTAAGACATAATAAGATCTAATACTCTCTCTCTCTCTCTCTAAAGACCTAATAAGAACCTTAGGACCTAATTTAGGACCAAATAGGATCTCTCTCTCTCTCTATTATGTTTTTTAATTTATATTTCTAAATTAAATGTTTTATTTAATTATAATTCTAAATTAGATCTTTGTAAGGTAAAATATAAACTATATAGTAATTGTCAATTTTCATGTTGTATACATTTGCAGATTATATACCCATAGATCATTTATATATTGAGGAGCTTTTATCTTAGCACGCTCCTCCACCTCCACCCCCCCCCCCCCCCCCCCCCCCCCCCCCCCCCCCCCCCCCCCCNTCCACCACCCCCTCCACCTCCACCTCCTCCTCCACTTCTACCCACTCCTATAGAGTCGAGGGAGAATATTAGGAGAAATCTAGATGTCATCACACGTGACATTAATACCATTAGACATGAGCTTCATCCACCTCCACAACTGCTACACCTTGCAAACAACATGCAAGGCATTTTAGATTCAGTACAGTCATTAGACTTAGAGTTGGATAGTTATTAGTCATGGAGGGACTCCATGCATTCCTTTTATGTTGACGACCTCTCTTATAAATAGGTCAATGATTTAAAAATTACCAAAAATGACTTGAAACCTTATTTTTTGAACCCTAAAAAGGGTGAGGAGATAGTTGGCAAGAAGCCAAAAATTTATGTTAGATGGTGTTGAGATGCATAGATAGCAGCATATTTTTTGGGAGAGGTGGTGGATGGTATTTGACCATCCAGCACATGCTAATCATGAGGTCCCCTTATATTTTTTGAAAAAAAAAATGGGCTGAATTTGAATTGGGTAGGAAACCCAATTACTTTGATATGAGAGATTTCTAGGAGGTCGGTCAGGGTATGCCACAGAGCAAGCCAGGGGCCAAATTGAGTGATATAACTAGAAATCATGTACTTAATGAGCCCCTTGTTCCTCTTCCTACTTCCATAGTGCCTACACCTATCCACCATCGAGCAGTGCACTCAGCTCTTGGTTTATTGAGTGCCCTTTCGAGGATTTTTTAGAGAATATGATGCAGGTGAGGGTTCCCTCTAGCATAGCACATGTTTGCACGAGCTGTGGGGATATATGGAGGGGTCCCTAGAGTGAGCCTGATGGTGATGGTTCTTGCCATGGTGGATATGATGATGTTGATGATGGCGCACATGGTGATGTTGATGCCAATGCTTAGGATGATGTTGGAGATGACATCACATCATATGTTGATTTTCTATGTGAATATGATGATCATCCTACAGAGGTAAATTTAATTATTTAATTTATACTACAATATTAAATTACATATTTATACACATATCAACCATAACATTTGGATTTTTGGTGAACACAGGAGGGTTGACACGTGGTTATTCAGTGACCATCATCATATCACCTCCACACCTCAAGATCTCGGTCATCCATTCATGGTATGCACTTTCATCTAGATACATAGATGAGTACATTTAAAGTTTCAACAATTAAAACTTGAATTCATGATGTGTTTGATATATTTTTTGCAATTTTGTAGGGTGCTTTATGTACTACCGAGGTCCGTAGTTATTCGTGCTCCACCCCACCGGTCACTGAGAATCAGCCTCATATACTTGTAGTATGTTTTACATTCATTAGTTTAAAGTGTTTATATGCTTACTAATTTATGTACAACTTTTATTAAACTAATTTGTGTACAACTTTTTGCAATTTTAGGATTTTGGATTGTCTCATGTCACATCACATTTATGTTTTGACTCATCAGTGACACTGGCTATGCATCAAACATCTAATGTAAATGCTTATGTTACATAAATTTATAGCCAAGTTAAATATAGATCATAATAATTTATGTATATACAAGTTTTCAATTCATGGTTTAAATATGTTGTTCAGGTGGACACCACCATGAATCTTGGTATGGCTACAGGACTGAGCCAAAAGCAACCATAGACATTTTACTTTGAGGTCATGATTAAAATTTATTTTGCATTGTCTATTGTGTACCTATCTTTTATAGTTCTCGGTTATCAAAATTTTGTAATGTTTGTTTTTACAGGACTTACCTGCATCAAATTTTGATGCTGATGTTGTTGGGAGAGGACCTCCTTGTCCCACTGAGGTCATTGCACCACATGGACACATGGTAAATTTTGAAATGTTCATTAATATTATTTTACATATTAAACACACATGGTCTTCTAATGTGATCTTTTAAAAATTTACAGGAGGACGAGGTACATCATGATGGTGCATCCCAGTCACCTTCACGTGGAGTGAAGAGGACTGCAGATTAGCTAGATGAGAAGATTTAGACCTTGTTATTATATGATGGACATTTTATACTCTTTTTTTCACATGTTAGACCTTGTTATATACATTTTATTGGGACTTTTATCATGTTATTTGGATTTGTGTTATCACGACTTGTTATCATATTATTTATATCATGTTATTTGGACTTGTGTTATATTTGGACTTGTGTTATATCAGTACTTGTTATCATATTATTTGTAGTTGTGGTTTGAATCTAGATATATATGAATTTACATGTAATATATGAGTTTTTCTAAATATCAATTGTAATTGTTGTTAGAATGAATTTAGAATAACTGAGAGGGGAGACGTGAATCAGTTATCCTTGGGTCTAGATGTACCAAATAAAACTTTCTATATTTTAAACAATCCAGATCTACTCGGCAACAGTAGCATATGTCAATAACATAATCATGTGGTTTACTATTTAATGTAATTAGCTTGTAGAAACATAATAGTAAAACAAACCATAAGCATTCACACAAGTTGACACAAGTATTTAACGTGGAAACCCAATATGGGAAAAACCACCAGTAACATACTATCAAGTTTCACTCCTCTAAAGTGAGCTCTGTGAGGAGCCAACCCTGTTAAAGGTTACAATAACACATTGTTAGGTGTGACCTGGTTAAAGGATTTAATCACCCTATTAGGAGTGGCCTTGTTAGAGGACTTAGATCATTCCACCTGAATGTCACCTTGCTTAGAGGATTTATACAAATGACTATTAGGTAAACCTTGTTAAAGGATTTTAACTGACACAATGGTTAGAAAGTAATCAACAGTTGTGATCTGATACATACAACTTACTTTGCAAATTTATATCCAATTATAGATCTAATGTTAACTTACTGAGTGGCCTACATTGTCATTTCAATCTTCTGATCTGCTTGGAAATATGTCAAGCAATCACACATGCAACTTTCTACTTTTGTGTTCAGCCTTCTCTGCTAGGTCATGCCAATTTGTAAATCAACCATGCAATCCTCTTGCATACACACATGTACATCAATCCATACATCCACTCTTCAATAAATAACCCCTTGAGGTTATCATATACCTCTCTGTATAGGTCAGATAAATCTTTTCCGCTTAATCAAGATTGTAGATCTTAGGTTAGGTCAGATCCAATGGATCATTCCATCATTACATTATATTTACTTCTCCAAAGTAGTCTCTAATTAAATCTTGAATCCATGCATTAATTACGGTTATCCATACATTAAATAATGTGGATCAATCTTTAATTAACTTTGCATATCCCAATAAAATTAACTAAGTCGGCCAGAGATCTCAAATCTCATCATTAATCCAAATACTACAAGTTGGCCAACATTTGTGATCTGCTCGACAATCATTGTTTCCACTCAAAAATTTTACTGGTGCTCGGCACAAGCTAGACTTGCTCGGCACAAAAGAACCATAAAAACTATCTTTGAAAGATAAACAACTAATTACTTTTCCAGAGTGCCAACTGATCAAGTACCCTTTTATTTTCCTTAACTCAACCATTCACTTGGTCTTATTTTTAAATCTTCTTCATCAATCAATAGATATGGTACTCAAACAGATAACAATAGTCTTGCCAATTAAGGTTTGACAACAATGAAAAAATAATAATTGCTTGCATTGTCACTTTCCAACAATCTCCCTCTTTGGCATTGATGGAAACACAAAATATTAAAATAATGATTTAACAAGCATAGTTACCATACAATCCAAAAAAAGTCACCTATGTTCCTCGATAGGAACAAATCTTCATTAATGTCCTTAGCTTCATTCTGATTCTTATTTGTAAAACATTTCTCCCTCTGTGATTGTAATCACACTGTAATCATCTGTGTCTGATCATCTGTAGACTCCCTCTGAGTAGATAATCACTTCATTGTTTTCAATAGTAACTTCTTCCTCTATATAGGTAATCTCTCCCTCTTTGACAACAATGCCAAAGACTTCAATATTTTTATTATGTATATCTTCAATATCATGTTGCTCCTGTCATCTTTATTATGACTTATCTTCTTTTATGTCCTTGTCCAACTTCACAACTTTAGTCAGCATCCTAAAGTGTGACTTACTGTGCATGAATGTGTCAAGTATTCTGAATGTAATATTTGATGCAAGAGTACCATATAGAACTTAATTAGCCTCAATTAGGGGAATCACCCCAATTTACCTCATAGATACTCATGAACAACCTTGGGTAGTGCCTTTGTGAATATGTCTGCTAAATCTTCTTTAGTGTTCACATAATCCAGTCTCACTTCTTTATTCTGAACTATCTCCTTCAAGTAATGATACTTGATAGCTATGTTCTTTTTCTTTGAGGGCATAACAGGGTTTTTAGAAATATTAATGGCACTCGTGTTATCACAATATATGACAACCGGTTCAGTGATTTCTTCCTTCATACCTTTCAGTAGTATCTTCAACCACACAATGTTAGAACAGTTGACTGCTGCTGCCACATACTCGGCTTCAGCTGTAGATTGTGAAGTGCATTTCTGTTTCTTGCTTTTCTATGAGATCAATCTTTTTCCTAAAAGAAATGCTCCACCAGTAGTGCTTTTCCTGTCATCAACATTTCCAACCCAATCAGAGTCAATGTAAACTCTAAGTTCAAACTTGTCATTCTTCTTGTAGTATAGACCATAGTCATCAGTTCCTTTCAAATATCTTAGAATCCTTTTTACTGCCATCATGTGAGTTTCCTTGGGGTTAGAAAAAATCCTTGCAACAATTCCAATAGCTAGGAAAATGTCAGGTCTACTATGTACAACATACTATAGTTTTTCCAATCATTGAGCTATAGAGTGTTTGGTTCACTTCTTTTGTGTCATCATCTTTTGTCAGCTTCTGTCTAGTAGCCATGGGTGTACTCACTGGTTTGGACTCTTCCATTCCAAAAAATTTCAGTATCTCCTTGATATATTTAGATTGAGTGATATAGATACCATTCTTCATTTGATAAATTTGTAAGCCAACAAATAACTTTATCTCACCAAACATAGACATCTCAAATTTAGTTTGCATTTTTGTTGCAAATTTTTGGCATAACACATCTTGTCCACTAAATATGATGTTATCTACAAAAATTTCAGCTAATAATGTACCTTTTCTTTGCTTTGTCTTCAAGTATAGGTTATTGTTGTCATTGGTACTTGCAAATCCAATCTTGATCAGATAATTGTGCAATATCTCATACCATGCTCTTGGCACTTTCTTCAGTCCATATAGTTCTTTATACAATCTGTAAAGCATAATCCTTTTGTTTGGGTAAAAAAAACCATCAGCTTGCTCAATATACACTTCTTCTTCCAAGATACCATTGAGAAATGCAAAATTCACATCCATCTAATAAACTTTGAATCCTTTATAGGTTGCATATGCACGTAAGGTTCCGACTCCTTTCAATCTTGCAACTGGGGAGAATGTTTCACCATAGTAAATTCCTTCCTCTTGTGCATAACCCTTGCATACTAGTCTAGCTTTGTTTCTTGTCACATCTCCATGTTCATTCAGTTTATTCTTGAATACCCATTTTTTACCAATTACATTTTTATCCTTCAACCTAGGTACAAGTGTCCAATTCTTGTTCTTCTCAATTTGTTCAATTTTCTCATTCATTGCCTGTATCCAATCTTCATTTTCTAAAGCATCTTTCACTGTCTTGGGCTCAAATTCACATAACAGACATGTGCAATCTCTCAACTTACTTCATGTCATAACTGCAAAATCCTTCAATCCAATGATTTGATCATAATTGCAGTGTCTCCTCACATATTTTTCTAGAGTAGGCTTAGGACTTGCTTTAGGTTCATTGTTTATGTTCAGTTCTAGTTGATTCTGAGACTCAACATCTCCATCAGATGACTTGACATTCACTTCCTATTGCTTGGCAACTCCACTCTATGATTCAGCAGGTGCTCAGTAGTAGGCTTAGGTAATGTATTAGAATCTGCCTCATCCAGATATACAAATGATCTGAAGCTTTCAGGCTCTTGTGTACTTTCAACTTCATTCTTTTCTGCAAACTCATCAATTCTAACATTTGCACTTTCCACAACTTTGTTAGTATTAGAATTCAAACATTTGTATGCTTTGCTTTTCATTGAGTAACAAAGGAATATACCTTCTTCACCTTTAGCATCAGGTTTTCCATATCTATTGTCCTTCAGTATAAAACATTTGATTCCAAATACTTTAAGTACTTTACAATAGGTGCATAACCATACCAAGGTTCATAAGGTGTAGCATTTGTACCTTTCTTGACTTATACTCTATTTAGGGTATAGACTGCAGTACTTACAACTTATTTTCGATATTTCTATGCAACATTCTTCTCCATCATTAGTGTTCTTGCATAGTCCATGATAGATCTGTTCCTGAATTCAACAATAACATGTTTTGGAAGTGTCTTGGGTGCGGACATCTATCTCTTTATGCCTCAGTCATTGCAGAACCTGTTAAACTCATTAGAAATAAACTCTTGACCTCTGTCAGATCTTAAGCATTTCAAACTTTTTCCTGTTTCCTTTTCAACTTTAGCTAAGTACCATTTAAATAACTAGAATGCATCAGATTTTTCCTTGAGAAACATTACAGTCATCATCCTTGAACAATCATCAACAAATAGAATAAAGTATCTAGCACCACAGTAGCTTCTTTCTCCAATGGGACCAGAGAGATTAGTATGGACTAATTCCAAAATTTCCTTTGAAGTATGTGTTTTATTCTTGAAACTATACTTAGTCATCTTTCCTAGTTGACATTTTTTGCACATTGCATTCTCAGGTTTCTTTAACTTAGGTAGCCCTCTAACCCTTTTCAATTTACTTATGCTTACCAAGTTATCAAAGTTCACATGACACAATCTCTTATGCCATAACCAAACATCATTG
>MU225333.1:1642309-1660502 GCA_018584345.1 Thuja plicata | reverse complement strand
ATATACATAGTTATTTGTACATCCATATTTAATACTCAATATTAGTTACATATATATATATATATATATAACTAATATTGAGTATTAAATATGGATGTACAAATAACTATATATCATTATCCATTAGTGAATGTATAGGACAATATAAAACTATGCATTCAACTTATATTTACAACAAATTTGGACATGAATAAAAGTCAGCTCATGTGTTTTATAAAATCAAAATTGGACGAATACAAGTGTGCATTGAACTACATAAATAGTTCATGTATATGTTCTTCTAGAGGCCTTGCATCATAAAAATAAATGTTAAAATTATGTATATTTAAATATAAAACTCATTTATAGGATTCAAAATTTAAATAAATGAATTGCACTCACCTATCTGTATGACAACTTTGATTAGCCAAAAGTTGTAAAATGCACAAGTTGTCTAACATAGATATGTTGTCCAATTATACCCTAGACACCGGAAAACCAAATTAATTAGCTCTACATGTATGAGACTTGAAAGAAGACATGTCTACATATAAAAATAAAATAATTAACGAAAACGTACATGTATAAATTTGATTCAACCTAATGTCCCATCAGCATCCTCTCTTTTCTGCAATGCATCTATGATTAACACATGCTCTTCCATTGAAAGTGTCCATAATATTTTACTAATAGGTCTCCCTATGTATTTTTCCAATTTGATATTTGTTGCCACTACCAAATGGGAATAATGTATTATCTTCTTTTCTGATTGGTAGTCTTCAAAAGCTGGCAAACCATTCCATCTTGTTAGGTATTTTCCTAGCCATGTACCAACAACCACAACAGACCCAATTGGATACTGAAAACCATCATCATCTACTTCATGACATATCAACTTTTTCTTAGGTTCTACACATCGAGCGAGCCAATAATCGGTCTTCTCTTCATTATCCTCAGGTGCAACAACAACATACACATGTCTTGGAAAAAAGAATTTAGTACATGTACAAATTTAATATTCTTAGATATTTATTTCAAATACAATCATAAATCATATGACATACATTAATAATATAGTTGAAAGTTTTACAAGAAATTGAATTAAGTTACCAGGTTGTATGAGGTTTGAAACAAGGTCATAAACTTCTGATGCAAATGCAATATTTAGGTCTTCATTTCTTATATCATCTTGATCTTGTGGTTCACTATGTGTTAAGGATTTTTTTTTCCATTCCTCAACCCATTCCATATTTTTACATTCTTTCCATTCACATACAACACAAAATTGACAATTTAAACATACAAGCTCCCTAGTCCATATAGTCCAAGTGTTAGAATTAGAACTCATAAATGAATGTCATTTAGCACACCCATTGATTGTATCACAGTCATATCTTGAAAGGATATTATTCTCTTCAACTAGCCAAAAGAAATGTCTGATTGTAGAGTTCTGAATTGATCCTATAGACAAACTTATTTTACACCACTCAACAATTGTATGTGCATCTTTAAATTTTGCATTTTCTTTAAATTTTAGTTTCTCTCTACATAGGGCTCTCTTAACACATATACCGACACCATCATTTTCTCCTTGACCATGTCTAGACTTAGAAAAAATCAAAATATGTTGGACATTAATTTTCCTATGTGTCCTACTCAACTAATAAAATATTCTAGCATTCTTGAATTGCCCTGTACAATTATCTGACCATATTAGATGTTGTGTTATATGAATTTCTCTCTCCCTTAAATTATCATAAATGTTCTTAAATCAATACTGGAAAAACTCTGATGAGTGCAATTTATTATCACTCTTATAGAAATGATACTCTCTCAAAATTCTTCTATCCTCTTCTGTACCATCAGGTGCATTCCTACAAACAATATCAACAAACATTGTTACTTGCATTGAATTATAATATTGTGATTGGATCTCATCTTATGGTGCAAGCATGTAGTTCTATTAAAAGTCAATGATTGAAAGTATACTACCAATTGGAAATGTATTCTTGCATTTGCAAAACTGTCCATCAATCCATATAGCATTTTGAGAGTTTTTCACATATTTAGGTACAACCTTATTCTTGAATTCATTCATAATTGCATGAACACTAACTTTTTCAATAATTAGATCACACCGTTTTCCAACCTTTCTATCCTTTAATGGATACTCAATAGTTTTAAATATTTTTACATCAACTAATTGCTAACCAAAATCAATTGAAAGACTTTCATGCAAATATTCATCTAAAAATTCAATATTGTCACATACATCACATACACTAGAAACATGTGAATTCAAAAGAACAAAATTGCTCATTATGTGGGTTACAAAATAAACCTGATATAAACTCTTTTACTATTTGAGGTGGTATATTTATACCACATTCCTACAACATTTCATTAGTATACATGGTAGAACATATAGATTGAAATACATTATAATGATAACAAAATTGAACATGAGTTTTGAAACAACAAGTTACTCTTTCCTTGTTAATCCTTACATACCATGGTTTACATTTTTCAAAACATATTTGACTAATACTAATAGTTAACACCTTGACATCCAATTTGTTTTATACAATTCAGTTTGAGTCATATCCAAAAGATGTTCTGGATGTAAATCATGAATTTTTGAGCCGACTCTTAATTTAAGAACATATCTAGCATTAGGTGATACTCTTGTATTATCATTCCAAAAATTTTCAATCAAAGTTTTAACTTCACTGGTAAGTTTCATGTTAGACCTCGGGAGTCTGCCACTAAAGCTCCACAAATGGTTTGTCGGATCACTTTCAAAGTTAACTCTTCTCTTTACAGCTCTTGCTAAAGTTTTAAGATGAATATTAAGATATCCACTTATTTTTGTCATCATTCTTTTATCACAAGTAGTTCTATTTACTAAAGCTGTTGGTATTGCTTGTCGTGCCGCATTCCTATCTTTAGAATGGATTTTATTTTCAATTGTGTCAAAGGAACTAGAAACAGTTGATACAACTTATTTTAGAGACTCGTCCTTCTTCTTATATTTCACATAAATGCCTAACCTCTTCCTCACTTTCCACATTTTATTCATTTTAATTAGTTCTAACATTAATTTACATTGAAACCCAAATTTCCTATTATAAAAATTTTTTCTAAACAATTTACTTGCGTGTGTCCTAATCTATCTCCATGACACTAGAAAACACAGATTGTTTAACACATCACTTTTAATTTGAAATTTTTCATTCATTTCATTATCATTTTTGGGGGTTTCTTTCTCAATTGGTGTTTGTATGTCTACATCCACATTGTTGATCTCAATTGTCATTTGATTGTCAATTTTAATTGGGGTTTGAATTTCACTTTCAATTGGGGTTTGACATTGAATTCCTTTATCATTATGATTAACATTACTAATTTTTGGTTTTTAATGTGCAATATAATCCGTTACTCTATTTCTAGGAAGAAAATCTAAACGATTTAAAGAATAACCTGCTAATACAAAAAGATCAAGTTTTTTATCAGAATAAGTTTTATTTGGCTATGAAGACACACCTGTATCCAACACTTAATTAGAAAATGCAACTAAATTTTCTCTTATTTTATTTTCTTATTCAACCTCTGCATCTATCATGGTGTCCTCATTCTTCTCCTATTCTCATTAATATTTGATGTTTTACATACCTTTCCCCAAAAGGATTTACAAAAATTCTTTTATTTACTTCAAAATAGGGTGGGTGTACATGTGTGCGGTATGGTCCTAAAATAGGCATTTTTAAAAAGGAGTTTTTAAAACTTCCTACCAAAATATATTTTCTACCATGTAGGTGATCAAAAAAATTACATATTTGAAAACTAGACTCCGAGCACTACATTTTCTATTAGTGGATTTTTTTGAGATTCAATCTCTAAGTGCCTCAAATTTTGACATCAATTGACAGAAATTTTGAAAAATAGGAAAAACACTTCCATATTTTGCCCAAAAAGTGGACTCAACTTCTTGCTGGCACCCTCCTTTGCTCCACTTCTTTCTACTCGGTGAATGTTGTTTCTTCTATGTTGTTCAGTGTTTGCAGAAAAATTTAGGTATGTTCTTCAGCTTGTATGATCAGGTATGTATGAAGACTTCTTTCTTCACCAGAATTCTTGTCAGCATCCTCGTATTCTTCCCCAATTTGTTATTAGTTACTTGTCTCTTTATATAGATCTTATTTCACCATTTCTTGGCCTTCTTATTTTCTTCATTGATCACTTCTTGATCCGTAAAGCTTGCCATGCTTGCTTTAGTTTTAATCCAAAAAATCTCCTTGTTTTATGGAATAAAACATGCTTTAAATCTCCTTATTTTTAGATTTTAACTGATCAATGAAAAAAAAGTAATCAAACAGTTAACTCTATCTTAATCTCCTCCCAACTAAGTTGTTTTATCATTTTCCTAACTTCAGTTCTCGTCGGTCAATACTTCAGTTGTGCTCAGTGACTACTACAGATAGCTCGGCCATCAAATTCACTTTTGTTTGGTGACAACTACAGTTAGCTTGGTAATTCTTTCTCGGGTAACACTGTCTCGGGTAACACTGTTCATTGGGTAACACTATCCCTCAGTGCATTTTTATCAAAAACAAAAACTTTATCTTTTCATATATTTAAGTGTAGAGACAATATGAGTATGAGAAATCATATCATATCAAGTTGACATCAATGAAAATACAATACATTAATTGATTTAATGTCTTGCATTTACTTCCTGCATCTCGGTGATCATCAAATTTTCCATCTTCAAACATTCAATCAGTTATAGTTCATCAATCTCTCCCTTTGGTATTGATGGAAACATATTACATACTACTAATACAATATGAAATATATCAGTTGTAGTTCATCAATCTCTACCAAACTTATTGTTCTATAACCAATACAAATATCTGACTCTTGGTAAGCTCTTCTAGCTTAGGTTTGATTCTTGCAGAGTAATTTCTTCATTCTTCATTCCCTTCACTTGATAGATGTAGCAACTTATGATTTTGTCTCTCCTTTTGTTTTAGAATCTCTTCTCCCTTTTCTGGATAGATATGCAGTGTCAAATTTTCCAATTCTCTTCCTTAGATGGATGTTTCTTTGAATCTTTCTCTAATGTTTTCTCTCCCTTTGACTATTTCTCTCCATGATGTATATCTCTTTTCCCTTTGACAACAATATATTTTTCTCCATATTCGTTAAGTACATCTTTCCCTTTGAATACTTAGATATTTCTTCTGATAGATATTTTATATGGATATAATCTCTCCCTTTGACAGCAATACCAAATTCTTTTCTTCCCTTTTTTTGTAACATATTCCTTGAATTTTCTCCCCATCAGCAATACAATATCTCTTGTGTTCGGTGCAGATAAGTACCTTTCTGTGTACTGATAAATCTTTGCAGTCCATCTCTTTGCTTGCATCAACATGAATGATCTCCTAATTGTGGGTAGGCTGATGCAGCCTCCTAGTCATCTTAGTGACCAATAGACAAGGGTCAGACCCCTAGTCTCTTCCTCAGGTACTCAAATGTATCTTTAGGCAATGGCTTTGTCAATATGTTTGCAAATTGTTCTTTGGATTGCACATATTCTAGTATCACCTCTTTCTCTTGTACTTGTTATCTTAAGTAATGATACTTGATAGAAATATGCTTTGTCTTAGCATGCATGAAAAGGTTCTTTGAAATGTTTATTGCACTTGTATTATCACAATAGATAATCACTGGTTCAAGAATTTTCATATTCATACCTTCTAGTAATGTATTGATCCATGCAATGTTAGAGCAATTTGTAGCAGCATCCATATATTTTTCTTTTGCAATAGATTGTGAGATGCATTATTTCTTCTTACTTATCCATGTGACAAGTTTTTCACCCATAAAGAATGATCCTCATGTTGTGCTCTCACTATCATCTAAGTTTCAAGTCCAATCAGCATCTGTATAGACTTGAAGCTCAAATTTAACTTCTTTATTATACCAGAGACCATAGTCCTCAGTAATCTTTAGATATCTTACAATTTTCTTGACAGCAGTCATGTGTGATTCCTTGGGATTAGTAGAGAATATTGTAACTATTCCAACTGCATGTGCTATAGCTGGTCTAGTATGTACAACATACATTAGCTTTCCAATCATTTATCTATATAAGGTCTGATTTACCTCGGTTGACTTGTCTTCCTTTATTAGCTTGCATCTGATTTCCATAGGTGTTCCAACTAGTTTGGAATCTTCCATCTTGAATATCTTCAACACTTCCTTGATGTATTTGGATTGTGTGATGTAGATGCCTACATCCTGTTGAAGAATCTGTAGACCAAGAAATAATTTGATCTCCCCAAACATTTACATTTCAAACTCTTTGCTCATTTCATTAGAAAATGATTTACATAAAATATTATTACCTCCAATTCTTATGAGATATGAGTGAAGTATTTCATACCATTCTCCCGGTGCTTGTTTCAATCCATACAATAATTTATGTAGTCTATAAACCATGTTTCCCTTGTTAGGATCAACAAACCCTTATGGTTTTTCAATGTATACCTCTTCTTCTAGTATTCCATTTAGGAATGCAGATTTGACATCCATTTTGTATACCTTGAATCTTTTGAATGCAACATAAGTAAGTAGAATTTTGACTCCTATTATAGCAATGGGTGTAAAGGTTTCTTCATAGTCAATACCTTCTTCTTGTGCATACCATTTGTATACTAATCTTGCTTTGTTCCTTGTGACTTCTCCATTCTCATTCAGCTTGTTTCTGCATATCCATTTGGTACCAATGACATTTTTGTCATCTAGTCTAGGTACTAATGTCCATTTGTTTTCTTCTCTATCTTTTTTATCTCTTCATTCATACCACTAACCCATTCTTTATTTTCAAGTGCAGTATTAACAGATTTAGGCTCAAAATCACAAATCAAATATCTAGTGTTTAGTGACTTACTTCTTGTTCTCATTCCAGCCTTTTTGTCTCCTATGATATGGTTCTTTAGATGGTGTCTTCTGACATAATTTGCAAGTATTGGTTCACCTCTTTGTTCATCATTTTGATCATCATCTTGAACTTCATTCTGATCTTCATCGCTTGGTATATCATTGTGAGCAATTTATTGATTTTTGGTGTTTACAGCCTGCTGCTTGGGCAGAGTGACAGGTTCTTCACTGTAGACAAACCTATTGTATTCTTCTGGTTCCTTTCTACTTTCCTCATCACTTTTCTCATCAAATTCATCTACTTTGACATTTTCACTTTCAATGATTTTGTTAGAGGATTTGTTAAGACATTTATAAGCCCTGCTCTTGGTAGAATACCCTAGAAATATTCCTCCTTCACCTTTGGAGTCATTTTTTTCTATTTTTATCATCTTTCAAAATATAACATTGACTACCAAAAATTCTAAAGTAACTTACATTGGGTGTGTATTCATACTATATCTTATAAGGTGTCTTATTGGTGTCTTTCTTCAATTGAGCTTTGTTCAATCTATAGACAGTAGTGCTGATAGATTCTCTCCAAAATATTTGTGTGATGCCTTTCTCAATAATCAATGTTCTGGCACAGTCAACAATTGATCTATTCCTTCTCTCAGCAATCTCATTTTGTTGTGGTGTTCTTGGTGTAGAAACCTGTCTTTGAATTCCATGCTCATTACCAAAGTTAGTGAATTCATCAGAAACAAATTCTCCTCCTCTATCTAATCTTAAGTATTTCAGTTCCTTTCCAAATTTTTTTTAACTATAGCTTTATACCATTTAAACATCTTGAATGCTTATGATTTTTCTTTTAAGAACATAACAATCATCATTCTAGAATAATCATCAACAAAGAGAATGAAGTATCTATCACCATAGTAGCTCTTTGTTCTCATTGGTCCACATAGATCAGTATGGACTAATTCTAGAATAGCATTAGATGTGTAGGTTTTTCTCTTGAAACTAGACTTTGTCATTTTACCTTTTTGACAATTGTTTCACATGACATGGTTGGGTTTTGACATGCTTGGTAAGCCTCTTAATTTCCTTTTATTGCTTATCTTAATCATGTTGTAATAATTCACATGACATAACCTTTTATGCCACAACCATATGTCTTCGTTTCTAGTCGTTAAATATCATCAAGATAGAATAGGTTACCTTTTGTTTGTTCACAAGTTCCGATCAACCTTGCTGATCCATTAAAGATCTATGCCTTTTTGTTCTCAAATGCAACTCGGTGACCTATTTTATTTAGCTATGAAACACTCAGTAGGATATAGTTAAGTCCTTTCACCCAATATACATCTAATCAGATTATTCAACATTATGGTTCCTTTACCTTCAACCGAACAAGGTGAATCATTACCCATTCTTACTGATCCACCATTATAATATTCAAAAGTTTCAAAATTTTCTTTATCTCTAGTGATGTGGTGAGTACAACCACTATCAATAATCCAGACATAATTCTTTCTAACCTTAGATATGAGTGCAGTTTCTACATACCTTTCTTCTTTGTCTAAATCATCCTTCATAGCAACAAATACCACCTCAATATCTTCATCAGATTTGGTGTCAGTATTTCCTTCTTTGTTCTTAGCCAGGCAACAAGATTTCTTCCCTTTTTCCTTGTATTCTCGGTTATCTCTTATGTCAGATTGTCAGTTTCTTTGGTAATCTCAGTCATCACCTCTGTCAAACTTCTTTTCATAAGTTCTGTCATTACTTTTGTCATCTTTTCTTTTGTTAGGAATTGTAGCAGCAAAGTGTCCAATCTCTTTACAATTAAAACATACAAGTGGTAGTTTACCTTTGTATCTACCTCTCCCTCTCTGCAATATTCTATCCATTAGTGCTTCAATCTCATCAAGTTCTTGGTCATCACTACCACTTTCACTATCATTTCTCATAGTCTGTTTATGACTTGATTTTCTTATTTTCAAATAAGATTTGAATGCAGACTCAATAGTTGGTAAGACATTGTTGTCAAATTTATTCATCTAAAATGAAATAAGTCTACCAATAAAAATATCTAGAGTAACATTGTTATTTTCTACTACTCTCATTTCTTGTATAGCAGATACTCTAATAGCATAAACATGCAGTAAGGTTCTAAGAATTTTACTTACCACTGTTTCTTCTTCAAGTACAGCTCCTACTCCTCGAATATAATTTACAACCTCTTTGATTCTGCTACTGTACTGAGTGATATTTTCTCCTTCTTTCATTCTTAGCTCATCAAACTTTCCTCTTAGGCTTTCAACTTTAGCCCTCAGCACATTTGTATCTCCTCCATGTACTAGCTTTAATTTGGCCCACATTTTCTTTGCAGTGGTGCATGATTTGACATCTTCAAATTCAGCATCAGAGAGTGAGGAAGCAAGTTCTATCATTATAAAATTGTGTTCATGCTTTTCTCTCAATTGATCAAGTGTATGAGGTCAAGTAAGCAACACATATTCAATATCCAAGTATTGAGTAATATCATTTCCAATACTTGCTAGGTGGAGTCTTATCCTTCTTTCCATGATGAAAAGCTTTCCTTGTTCAACTTAGGTGCATCCCTCTTACTCATCTTGTGATTTTTAGCTTAGGTCTTGAAACCTTCCTTCTAAGCACACAAAGCTCTGATACCAATTTTTAGAATAACTGAGATGGGGTGGGGGAGGTGTGAATCAGTGGCCTCAAAAATTAATCCAATAACCCAACCAAAACTTTATATCTCAAATATATAACCTATACTTATCTTCATTCCTACAAGATGTATGCCTTTAAACAATCTTATCAAATAAATACTGCTCAGAGTTCATTTTTATTTGTTTCTTAAGTTTTAGCGAATAGCAGTCTTAACCTTTACCGAAATGCACTAAATAACTTAATGTTTACCAATCAATCATGTTTTAGCAATGTGTAAATAAAAACATCAAAGCAATGAACCATATATACATTTGACACATGGATTTTTAATGTGGAAACCCTATTAAGGGAAAAACCACTTGGGACCGGTAACCCAAATTTTTCATTCTTCTGAAGTGAGCTCGGTGAAGAGCCAACCCTGTTAGAGGTTACAAACACACTGTTAAGTGTGACCTTGTTAGAGGATTTATCACTAATGGTTTATCACTTGACCTCGCATTCACTATGCTATCAACATAAAAACCTTTTGATACTCCTTGGGATGTATTTCAATATATAAAGGATGATTAGATCCTACTTTGTTAAGAGATTTTCTGAATCAATGGTTAAACTGAAACAATATATGATTTGTTCATAAATACAAAATAATCTTGCAGATGTTCATACCTATTGTAAGCTCATAATACCTTTCTGTTCAATGTTTCTCTTCTGTTCCTTTGCTCCACTTCTTTCTACTCGGTGAATGTTGTTTCTTCTTTGTTGCTCTGTGTCTGCAAAAAACTTTAGCTTTGTTCTTCATCTTGTATGATCAAGTCTATATGAATACTTCTTTCTTCACCAGAATTCTCTTCAACATCCTCTTATTCTTCCCCCATTTGTTATAAATTACTTGTCTCTTTATATAGACATGATTTCACCTTTTCTTGTCCTTCTTGTTTTCTTCATTGATCACTTCTTGATTTGTAAAGCTCACCATGATTGCTTTAGTTTTAATCCATAAATATCTCCTTGGTTTATGGAATAAAACATGCTTTAAATCTCCTTCTTATCTTTATATTTTAACTGATCGATGAAAACAAAGTAATCAAATAATTAACTCTATCTTAAGCTCCTGCCAGCTAAGTTGTTTTGTCATTTTCCTAACTTCAGTTCTCATTGGTCAATACTTCAGTTGTGCTCGATGACTATTGTAGATAGCTTGGGCATCAAGTTCAGTTTTTTTCAGTGAAAACTATAGTTAGCTTGGTAATGCTTTCTCGGGTAACACTGTCTTGGGTAACACTGTCCATCGGGTAACACTGTCCTTCGGTGTATGTTTACCACAAATAAAAACTTTATCTTTTAAGATCTTTAAGTGTAGTGCCAATATGAGTATGAGAAATCATATCATATCAAGTTGACATCAATGAATATACAATAAATTAACTGATTTAATGTCTTGCATTTACTTCTTGCATCTAGGTTATCATCAACTTTGTCATCTTCAAACATTCAATTAGTTATAGTTCATCATAAAGTGTGTCATTTTAACAAACTTGTCGACCACACCAAAAAACCTATCATAACAAGTCTTGGTCTTAGATAATCCCATTACCAATTCCATTCTCAACCTATCCCATGGTCTATTTGGTATCAGTAAGGCTTGGTAAAGCCTCACATTTGTGGAAACTCCATTTTCTCTCTAACACATAGTACAACTCTCCACAAACCTTATTATCACATCTTTGGCCAATGATACAACCTCTTTACCAAATCTAGAGTTTTGTTGAAACCAAAATGACCACCTAGGCCACCACAATGCTTCTCTGTCATGCCATTATTTCTCATAGAACACTTTGGGAAACACAAATGACATCCCCTAACCAATAATGCATCCTACAATTTATAGTCAAACAATTCATTATGGAAATCATTCTCAAACTGACTGCATACCTTATAGGCTTCTTTTGAGTCATCCTTATCTTTGTATAGACAATTGAGTGCTTCCAAACCCATTATATTAAATTGAACTTCCAGCCCCATCAACACCCTCCTACTAAGAGCATATGCAACCTTATTGGCTTGTCCTTTTTGTTATTTATAGTGAAGGTGTAGGCCTGAATATTCTCAACCTACTTTTTTTGTCTAATACAGAGTTTCTCATGTCCATTCAATAAACTGAGAGCATGAATTTTAGTATATACAATAAATTCCTTAGGAAGCAAGTAGTGCCTCCACTTTCCAAGATCTTTTACCATGGCATACAACTCAAATTAATAGGAATAATACTTCCTCTTAGCTTCATTCAAATTCTTATTGAAGAAAGCCACTGGTCTTCCCTCTTGGATCAACACGACTCCTACAGCTAAGCCACTAGCATCACATTCAATGGTGATTTTTTTTGGTGAAAGTAGGCAACCCAAAATAGGATATTTAGCAAATTTATACTTCAAATTCTCAATTCTCTTATCTTCTTCTTTATTCCACATAAATCTCACCTTTCCATCACCCTTGATGGTGTCCTAAATAGATGAACAAACATCACTTAAATTCCTAATAAATTCTCTATTAAATTTTTCCAAACCATAGAAACGTCTTACCTCACTTGCAGTCCTAGGTGTTGGCCAATTCAATATTTCTTCAACTTTTGAAGTATCCATTTTCATATCACCCTTGGAGATGAAAAAACCAAGGTAGATCAACTCCATCTTCATAAAGTCACATTTTGCCAAATTGATAATTAGCTTCTGCTCCTGCAATCTCTGAAACAAATCCCCAAGTGCTTCAAGTGTTCTTCCCTTCTTTTTCTAAATACCAAGATTCCATCTAGATAAACTACCACAATTTTTTTGATGAATTCCTTCAACACTTCATTCATTAGCCTCATAAAATTACTAGGGGCATTAGAAAGACCAAAAGGCATCATAAGCCATTAATACAACCCCTCATTAGTCTTAAATGTAGTCTTTCTCTCATCCCCTTCTCTTACCCTTATCTAGTGTTTCCCACTCTTTAGATCAATTTTTGAAAAATAGGTACTGGTAGCCCCACCCAAACTATCCACTAGTTCTTCTATTCTAATGATAGGAAACCTATACATTATGGGTTGTCAATAGGATAGGCATAGAATCCATGCATAATCTCTACTTTCCATCCTTTTGGGGGTCCAATACAATGGGCACAATAGAAGGGCTCATGCTCTTTCTTATAAAACCCTTGTCAAGTAAATCCTACACTTGTCTAGCTACTTCCTCATTCTACTCAGGTGTCATCTTTTATGCTGAATTATCAGGTAGTACTACACCTAAAATTAGATCAATCTGATGGATAGTGTCTTTGATTTGAGGTAGGGAGTCAGGTATATCTACATTTCAATCACACCTTTGTACTTTTCAAACATTTCTCTAACCTCCTTGGGCCCTTCTTCACTCACCTCTCTCTTCTTTTCTTCTTTTGTATTTAAAACTAAAGAACCATATTCCATCCTCTTCCCTTAGGTTATTCATGAATTCCTTCTCCCCCACCATCATTATAATATATCCCACTTGGTTTGATTATCCCTCTAGTAAGGAGTGAACTCTATAGGTTACCACATCCTTATGAAAAGAATATACACTCTTCTCTCCATCATGTATTTCCCTCCTATCAAACTTCCATGGTCTGCCAAACAACAAATGATAGGCATCCATAGGAAGGATATCACAAAATGTTTTATCCTTATATCCCCCTATATTGAACTCTACTCATGCTTATTCATTAATAAGTATATGTTTCCCTTTATGAAACCAACTAACCCTATAAGGACAACTATGGGGTATTTTTACCAACTTCAACTTAGTTACTACTTCCAATGACACAATGTTATTTGTAGAACTAGAATCAATCACAACTTTAAAAACCTTACCTTGGATCTTGTAGTTGACCCTAAAGAAAGCCTTCTTTTGTGGTTTTTCATTCTTCATTGGTCCTTTGAGAAAATATCTCTTGATCATGATGAATTCTCCCATCTTTGATGCCAAATTCACCTCAAGAGATGTCATACTCCTTATATCTTCTTTTGTTAAAGTGGTCCTTCTCTCACCACCTTCATAATTTAAGGCCTTCTTAGGAAACTTGTATGCAGTGTGCCCCATTTGATTTCAGTTGTAGCACCTCATGTTGGAAAACATGGATCCTCTTCCTGATCCACCTATCCAACCTCTGCAATTATGTCTACTACCCATGTAGCCTCCTCTTCTACTAGATTCCTCACTCTACTCTCCTTGGTTGGAGTCACTATTGGAACTCTAGTCAGGAATTCTCCCTCCAAAAATGCCTCTGCCTTTGAAACTTCTCCCTCCAAAACTGCCTTTTCCTCTATTATTATCTTTCTCTAATTTCCTTCTCAATTTATCTTCAGCCCTTAAGGCTAATTGGAAGCTTTTATTGACTGTCACTAGTGCCATCATCACCACTTCATCTTGGATTTTTTGTTTCAATCAATTTAGGTATCTCACCACCTTTGATGACTCATCCTCTTGTCTCTTGGTTCTGAGGGTTAACTTATGAAACTCCTCAGTGTAACTACTCACATCTATGGCTCTCTACCTTATATTCTAAAATCTTCTATACATCTTCACTTCATAATCAAGGGGAAAAAACATATTCTTGATTTTTCTATTCATTCTCTCCAAAGAACTTATCATGATCTTACCTTCCTTAACTCTCTCCTTTCACAAAGTTCCACCATGAGAGATAAGCTCCTTTAAAATTTGCCTTGGCTAACTTGACACGTCTATCCTCAGGGACTTCGTTCTAGTCAAAATAATTTTATAGAGATTCTACCCAATAAATCACCTCCTTAGGATCTAGGCCTCCACCATACATTGGTAACCCTTCTATGTTGTCCCTATTGATGTATTTTAGGGCATCAACAAACACCATTTTCTCTACATGAAGGTCCTATTTCATTTTGGAGGTCGTCTCTTCACCTTCCATTGTCCCTTCTTCCTTAGAATCAAAATCATCTCCTTTTTCCTTTCCTTTGGTTTGTTTTCTCTCCTAGAGCTTTATTGCAAGCATCTCTTCCACCATCTTTCTTATGGCCTCTTGAATCATTTTCTTTGGAGGCATGGTGTCAACCTCAGTATCAAACTATCTATAGATTCCTCTGACATATAGTTCCATGCCCAAAATGATTGGCTCTGATACCCATATGATAAGGAGAAAGGACTATCAAGATTCTCAAGTTTACACTAGACTCCAAGGAATACATCACAAGAACATATGAACCACACACTTACTCCAAGGTTCTATACATTTTCAACCCTCCTATACAATAGAATAATAAACTCCAAGGCTCTCAAAAACTTGTCCTTATGACAAATTAGACAATAAAAGTCTAAAAGCTTTAATGATCCTTACTCTCCTTGTGGGCTACTACATACAATATGGGTTCTAATGGCCCACAAGACCATTAGACTCCAAAAACACTTAAAAGAGGTTTTCTAAGTGACCAATAAAAAAATCACTATGCTTTGAAACAATCTAATTACTCCCAGGTACAAGCTCTTACTCCTGTATCACCTACTTGGCCTACTTCCTACTAGATCTAGACAATGAGTTTTTTAAGGATAATTTTTTTTATCTCATTAGACTCTTGGAATACTAAAGGGATTTTATGATACACTTTTTATAGTTACAATATATAGATTGAAAAATCTGGTTCTGGTCCCAACTCTTGACTACCAAACCCATACTACACTAAAAGTGTTATTAGGCCTAATTAGTTCAACACTTAACAAGCATTCATTGTTATCAAACTCCTTGGCCACTTTTGGTCCACAAATTAGACTTTATATGTCTTGAAATCCTATCACAAATATACTCTAACATCCAAACCCCGGCACCGATCCTTCTACCTACTACTACAAGGTAATTTCTTCATGGATCTGCCTGCCACATAGAGATGTCAGGCCCTAGGGCTTCTTCTCTAAAATAGTATTTCCTTGAAACTCTCTTCCACTTACACTATCTTAAAACACATCATTGGACCTATCAATCCTCTGGTATTTAAAATTTCTACACAGAGGGTGATGGTCAAAAATCCATTTTTTATTTTCCAAGCCCTGGGTCTTGGGTTTACAGTGTTCTGAGAAGGATTTGTTTGCAAAATGAACACCCTATGACCTTAGGAACCCAAACTTGATCCAAATTAAAGTTAAAACGCCCTACTTTAAAAAATAGCTATAAATTATATTTCCCACTCAATTTAGAATGCAAATGCTCAAGAAAAACACAAAATTTCCAAAGAATCATTGTGTTCATTAGCTTTTACTCTTCTCAAAATCACAAACCCTTACAAAAGGATTCCAAAATCCTATAGAGATGAAGATTAATTAGTTGGGTGTCCTCCTAACCACCTTTTTAACAAATTGACCATTGGTGAGAAATTTTTCATCATACCGAGAAACTTTTACAAAAATCGCAAAAGTTGCATGGCAAGTTTTTGTTAACTTTGACAATTTGCCACCTACTGACGTCAAGACCTATTTTAGACCTCTAAATCCAAAAATTGGACTAGTACAAACTCAAACTGATCAAAATATGAGGTTACAATTAAAAATCCTTCAATTGAGGTCATAATACAACTAATTATGAGCACATGGCCCCAAATAGTCCTCAATGTGCTTCCTATGTCAACTTGGGCTTACATTATGTCAAGACCCTTACAAAGGGAAATCAAACCAAGTTGGAATTTTATTTAAAAATCCTAAATTATACTTACACCTATCATTCCTTAGGGCATTACATCATTTGGAGGGTTCCTCCAACATCAATTGACCATAGTCCTTGTTGTTGATTTTGACAGTGAAGAAGACAAACATAAGTATGGCTTTAGGGTCAGGGTGAGAGTTGGAAGAGATGGAAATAGAGGTACCAATGTCAATTATAGCGTAATGATTTAAATGGGGGAATGAAGTCTCTGATACATGACAATATCTGAAATGTTGTGGATAAGAATGGATAGTGGCTTTAGTGCGATTCTGAGGGTGTTTAATGCACTAGTAAAATATGGAGGGAACAACCTGCATGTCATGAAGCCATGGACATATGAGGAGAGTGTTTATGATAAAAAAATATAGACAGTTAGCACACAAAAAAGCTCAAGATATTAGTGCATTTTTGTGTCTAAAATGAGCAATTATGTTGGTGCAAAACTTAGTGCTAAAATCCATCCTATCTTTAGTGCCAAGTTTTTCCATCATATTTTGTACTAGAAAAGTTTTCTTCCTATTTTTCTTCTAGTATGGCATAAAAAATAGCTTATTTTTTTGCTTCCAAATTGATGTCAGGTTTTGCTTCCATTATGGTGTCTTTTTTGCCTCTAGTTTTGCTTCCATTATGGGTCCTTTGTTTCTTCCAACCGGAATTCTGATTTTTCTTAGGTATAGTTTTGATTCTTCTTCTAGGTTTGATTTTGATTTTTCTTCCATTTTTTTGTTCTAATGCTTCTTAAGATTTTGCTTCTAATTTTTCTTTTCATATAACATTGCTTGTTGCATCTATCTTTTCTTATATTTTTTAATCTTTTATTTCTTTGAGTATAAGTTCTATTATTTCATATTTTTTTGCCTCTAAAATTGCTTCCATTATTACCTCTTTGTTTTCTACTTGAATTACTTCATAGATAACGCCAAGTTTTTCTTCCAAGATTGCTTCTATTTTTTCTTCTTGTTTGGATTGTATTGTTGCTTCCTTTTTTTCTTCTAAATGCGCTTCTTATTTTTTGTCCATTTATTAATTTAATATGATTTATTTCAATTTAATGAGTTAAACATATCATGTCTCTTAAATAACTTATATTATTATAAAGTAAATCATATTGCTTTTGAAATATTTAATATGATAACATTTATAAAGATTTTTAAGAGAAATGAACATCAAATTAAACCTTTATAAATATTTTATAGGGAAATAGACATCCATAAAAATTAATAACAAGGTATACTTTTGGTTTTTTGATTAAGTATTATTAATGAAAGTAAATGCTGATAAAAATTGACAAAGCACTTTTTATGCAAATGTTTTAAAATAGAAAACTATTCAATTGTTTGCATCCAAAGTTGTTTCTTTTATTCATAAATAGTAATGTATAGATTCCACATAATTAGTTGGAGTAAATAGAAAGATATATTATAAAAGTAAAACACATATAAGTGAGTGAAGCAAAAATAAAGAGATGGGACTTGTTATTGCATAGAATAATGAATCCCATCATTGAATAGTGTCCTCAGCTTCACCCTCAATTTCAGTTACCTCACCATCTAGATAAACTTGTAGGGAGAGGGAAAGGGTACATTTATCATGATCATCATTGAATATTCTAATTTGATATGATACACAATATAGGCTACTATAGGAAGACAACTTATAGCTTCAGGAAAAGGGGTGGACTCAAAAGGACAAAAAATAAGGTGATGATTAATGCCAATATCAATAATGTGACTATAAGTTATAGATCCATAATTATCAAAGTCCACCTTATATCATTTCAACTGCAACATTTCTAATTATTTAATCAATAATGTAAGTAGTCCACTATCAGGGAGACAACTTATATATATAT
>MU225333.1:1623183-1636604 GCA_018584345.1 Thuja plicata | reverse complement strand
TATATATATATATATATATATTGTTGAGGGAAACTTCTATTAAATTATTACCTTGTAGAAGTTGAACTTTTTTTTTTCCCTTCTAGTCACTTAGTAATTTAATTTGCCATTTCATCTTAATTTTTATCTTGATTTTGTAAACCATAAAATTTTCTTATCTTTGGCTGTAAAGGTCTAGGTGCAATTTGTGAAAAAATTCTTTTCAATTAAATTATGGTTGTAACCTTTTGAAATTATTCTATTTTATCAACAATTTGTGAAAAATTTCTTTTTAATTAAATTATGGTTAGGCAATATACTATTGCATTTGTGTAGTGAAATTAGTTCTCCACAATAAACGAATCATAAATCACTATTTTTTCTTCTTCAAATATTTCTAAAGTTTAAATATCTTTTTACTAATTAAATATATAATATAAATTACTTATCTTTTTTCAGAGGCCCGTTCTTAAAAGTGAATTCATAATAAAATTAAGAATAAACATTTTCAAAACATAATTCTATACCATTCTTAAAACAGATCTCAACAATGCCAATAATTATTAAACTGAAAATTTATTTAAGCAAGAAGACATGATATAATACTATAATATCTGCATTCATAATCCTCTTTCTCATCACTAATTATGTTCCTAAAAATTTAAACAAATTAAAAATTAACAAATAAAAACTATATAGCTCTTTCTTGCTAATTAAGCCGAGAGGCTTCCCCTACAGTCGCATACCATCTGCTTGAATTTCGCTCAAATCTTTTAATTCGAACCGTAAAAGTAAATTCTCATACATATTAAATTCTCTTATTTCCACATATTACACCTGTGCACATCAATTTGACAGTTTTTAAAACTAATATATATGAAACAGTTTCTTTATAACTGTTTCATTTTGTGAGTCGGGCATATTGAAAGCAGTGGTGAGAAAAAATGTTGATGAAAATCGTAATCTTTTTCTTCCAATACTCTCATCCGTGTCGATCCTTTTATAAACATTAGAATTTGTATGAATTTTTATAGTTCTTGTGATTTATTTAACATGGTTTTGAAAAATTTGAGAAAAATCTGTGCTATTTTAAGCCGTAATTGATAGAAATCTTTGCAATTACCCTTTCTTCAGCTCTCAAACGGAAGTCAGTGGAATTTGGATTAAATCTAAGGTACGGCTTTGTATATCTACTTGCATAGAAGCATTTTGAGGTACGCTAAAATCTTAAAAGTAAATGTGAAAACCCATGTTTTCAGTTAACTATGATATTAGGCGTTGATTTTGTTTCCTATAACTTAGAAATTACATAAGTTAATTTTAATGTTATATCACACACGTCAGGCCATTGCTTCCGTTTACAATGCAGACGTGCGAAATCAGTTCGCAAATAACAGTATCCATCTGAAAAACTAACTTTTTCACAATTTTTAGTATCCATCTGAGAAACTAAAACCTCTTGGGAGACCTCACACCAGTTTTGGGTCTTTGCTATCACTTTGCAAGAGCAATAAGGTAAGCAGATTTAATTGCATAATGATTTCTTTGTAAAATATTTGTCTATCATGGAAGGGCGGGTGTGTTCATGGGGAGCAAATGTTGCCGCTGTTTTGTAATTTATTCACCTTCGACTATGAACTATAGCCATCGCATTCTTCTACTCTTGTCCCCCTTAGACCAATGCCCATATAAAATGCAATACGTAGTACATACCGATACGTTTTGTTCACAATGCAGAGTTCTCTTTTACCTGCTATTGTGCACCGCTCCTTTAAATATTTTTCAGAGACGAGAGAGCTCGATAGACAGTTGGACTTCAATGTATTGCATTTGGCTTCCATTTTTTTAACTGATTCATTTGCACAGTATTTGTTACAAATTTGTCCTATAAAAATGCTTTATTTCATTCACCATTGCTGCGCCTAAAGTTGCCGCAATTCTTTTTATCGATTCTTAGAGGGGGTTTTCAATTTTTAGCCCCCTTTTAAATCTGTTTTATTTAGGTTGCATTTTCATTTTATTTTGTCTTCTTGTTTGGATGATTTTATTGTTAAATGTGCTATGTTATATTGTACAATTGTTTTTATTTTTAATATGAATATAGTAATTAACAAATGTAAGATTTTAAATTTAATATTAACAAAAAACTTTTAATAGCTTCCGTAGAGGGGTAAACATTGAAATATATAAGATATAAACATAAAGAAGCTAACATGAAAACCTAACAAAATGTAATGACTTATATTTACACTTACTATTTTTTATATGGTTTTTAATCTTATAATTTAATCTTCATATTAAATTATATTATTATTTAATTAAATTTAATAATATCTAATTATATTTCACACTATCTATGTGAAATACAATTAAATTTAATAATATCTAATTATATTTCACACTATCTTTGTCAAATATAATTAAATTTATTGAAGTGTGAAATATCTTAAGTGTGTTGTATGGGATGAATATGCAAGGTAAGAGGTCATTTTATAAAAAAATAATTTTAATAACAAAATTAAATTTAATAATTTATATTTAATATAATAATTTTAATATATTGATAAGTTTAAATTAATTAGGTAACCCTAACCCTAATTATAACCTTAATCAAAGTTTGAGATCTAACAATAATCCCCATTCTAAACCATGAATGTTGAATTTAATCCTAAACCCTAATCCTTATTGTTAACCCTAATATACAATTGTAACCTTGAACGCTAGAGCTAACCTCAAAATCGTAATGGTAACCATAATTCTACATGTATTCCTAAATCCCAATCCAAATTGTAATCTTAAAGCCTAATCCTAACCCTAACAATATACCTAATATGCTAAACCCTAAAATCTAATCCTAACCATAACCAAGTCCTAACTCTTAACAATTAAAATATATATGAATAATAAACATTACTTAAATTTACAAAGAGTGGATATAAAAATCACTAAAATTTATGCATATGTATAACCTTTTTGTAAAACATTAAGATGTTGAACTTTATCAATCAAGACCTTTAAAGAAGATATGATTTAAAGTATAGTGCCTATATTATTTTTTCATAAGTATCATTTATTTAGTAGTCATGCCGCAACAAAGAATGGAGAAAATATGATTTAAAGTATAGTGCCTATATTAATTTTTATTAAATATCATTTATTTTGTAGTCATGCCGCAACAAAGAATAGTTTTTGAATCTGAAGAACAAAGGAGGCAATATAAAAGGGATTATCAAAGGGAATATTGTAGAAGGTAGCGTGAACAAATGACAGATGTTCAAAGGGAGGAAAAAAGGAAAAGACGCAATGAGACAGATAGGCATAGATATGTCTGACGTAGAGTAGAAGTACCAATAGAAGAATTGTATGCTCACAATAAAGAGGGTACAAATATATCAAGACGTGGCTAGCAACAAAATTTTAAACAACAATCTCATTCTGAAAGAGGAGACAAGCAGGAAATACGTCTGTAATCAAATGAAGGGCAACAATATATGTCTGATGCAAACATTAAAATGAATGTTCAAAATGAGGGATCAACATTCACTCAGTATATACCACAAACTAGTCAGCGTGTCCCTCAACCTAAAAGTAATGGAGGAAGAAAAAATTTATCTTGGAATAAAAGTATATCGCACTTTACAAGGTCCTATATGTAGTAGGTGTAAGCAAGAAAGGGGAAATAATAGATTATCTACGTCAAATAATATGGACCTAGGACAACAACCATAAAACTTGCTAACTTAACTCAAGTGGAAGAAATGTTGATTGCATGTGTAAGTCCAATTTTACAAGTTACAAATGCAACAAGTGGTCAGTATAAATATAAAGGACATACAATATCCTTTCCACAAAATATTGAACAAATCTCCAAAAATTTTCCACATGCAATTAAAGAATTGCCAATAATTATTGTTTGAAGAAAAGATCACATCGTGGCATGAATTTTAACTTTACAATAAATAGAGAACGTGTGTATAGGGCACTACAATAGAAAACAAGACATAACAAGTTCTATTCAGATGTTATAATTGATTATAATGGACTCAATGATTTGGAAAGAGATTGTGATTATAATATATTTGAGAAAATGAAGAAAATACACATGGAATTTGATTCAGACTCAAATCAAACTGTGTTTTCTGGTCCAATTGTGGAAACATATTATTTTAATATTCTAGATCACACAACCTCAATCGCTTCCAAACCACCTAATGTCCAGAAAGAAATGGAGTTAATCCAAGCATGGGCTAATAATCCAAATGCAGATCCTACTAGATTGATTGATTGGCCTGCAATTCATATATCTCTAGTCAATGAGTATATAACATCAGGTTTATTGGATATGACATTTCCAACACTCTTTGTTGATGGTAGTTGTGATTGGTTAGAACTACGGATACGAAGAGTACACCTACATGAGTATGTGAAGCATTTTCTACACTATAGGGATCATCGCTTTGGCAAACACCCAAGGTTCTGATACTACATGATGAATATGATAATGAGACATTGTGCACAAAATTCAATAGTAGTATTTGCTAAAAGAAACCTTAACAAGTTGCCTATCACTATAAATGAATTGCATGAACACATGGAGAACTTGCAAAATTTTCATCTAGCTAATAAATTGATGCAATTTGGAACAACATTAAGAGGTACAAGATCATATTGGACAAAATGTCGAGCAGAATTATCTGACATGCTCCATCAAATTGGAACACTGAAAATATTTTTTACATTGAGTGCAGCTGATTTGTATTGGCCAGATTTACATGCATTAATGCCAGGAACAAACACCGAAAAATACTCATGAAGCTCAATTGTGGAGAAAAAAAAATGTTATCACCTATCCTCATATAGTTGCCCACTATATGCATTTAATACATTCAATGTTTAGAAAAGAAATACTAGAAAAAGGTTTAAATGTTAAAGACTTTTGATGCATATATGAATGGCAGCATAGGGGATCACAACACATCCATGCTTTCTTATGGCTACATGGAGCACCAAATATGGATACTATAGATTGGTCTAATGAGGAACAAAGAAAGATGGCTGAAAGCTATTTTCATTAAATAATCCATGTGTGGAATCCAAGAGTAGATATTCATCAACGAAACATACAGGTATAATCAGAATGCACTTAATATATTTATTTTAATTTATATTAGTCAAATTACCTACTTAAAAATAAATTAATGGAGTCATATTTTATATCTTACACATTTAAAATTTTTGGTGAACATCCATGTCTTAAAAATACAAGACAACTTGCTGGAATGGGTATGGATCAAGATTATGAAGAAATTTTGAACATTGTTCAAAGACATACAATGTGTAAAGAGGGTGCATGCTTAAGGAAGAGAAAATGAAGAATGGTATGCAGGTATTCTCTTTACAAATACCAAATTTAATATATAAATTGAAGATGTTGTTAGTAGAAAATTATAAATAAAATTCATTCATATTGAATCGTAGGTACAATGCTCCTTGGGCTTTAAATTTGAATGGATCAAAATTATATGAAGACACTGAAAATGGTGAAAAAAATTTTGAGGCAGCAAGAAATGATGACAGAGTCAATTCTCACAACCGATAGATACTCCAATTGTGGAGAGCTAATATAGATTGGAAATTAGTTCTGTCAAAGTATGCAGTGATCAAATATATTACCAAATATGCTGCAAAAGCAGAGAAGAGCTCAGAAAGCTACCATGAAATGCTCATGTGTCTTGCAAATATAGAGAATCCTGGTGATCTAGCAGCAAAGGCATATAGGAAGTTTATGACTAAAACTATTATAGAAAGAGATGTTGGAGCTCAAGAAACGTGCCACATGCTATTAGAGCTTCCATTGGTTGAGAGTAGTAGAAGATTTGTTAATCTAAATGTTTCACATGAAATATTCAAACCTATTGTTGTACATGATGATAATAGAAATGAGGAACAAACTAAATCAATAATTGATGTATATAGAACAAGGCCATTGTCTATGAAAGCTATCACACTCAGAGATGCAGCTAGATCATGGATATACAATCCTAGATGAAGAAGAGATAACAAATGGGAGCCTAGGGAAAAAGCAGCCATTGTCAGGCTATTTCCAAGGTTCTTATCCATCCCTTCACATGAATTAGACAAATTTATTGATTTCCATTTCTCTGAATTGTTTCGGAGTCATTCAATTATAACCTTTGGCATGTTGAACGAACAATAATTGTAGAAGGCAATGAAAACAATGGAACATTATAAGGAAACACTATAGAGCATGAATGGGAAATCATATCTACACTACATCATGGCCAAATAACATAGGTTTCAGAAATAGATATGTTGGGAAGAAGGGATATTGATAGGCAAACAATTTGGTCTAATGAATATCAAGGAGATGAATACACAGCTCAAGCAATCAATTTTGTTAATATGATGCAAGATAATGGATGCCTTAAAAATGATGATATACCAAAAGATGTAAAATTTTCGAGTCTGGGTGATAAACAAGAAAAGGCATTGAACATAATTATGTCACACTATGAAATGAATGAAAACGGGTTGCCATTGTATATGATAATTCAAGGAAAAACAGGAACAACAAATTCATATCTCATTTGTGCAATCAGTGAAGGTCTTCACAATAATTCAATGCCCAATAAATCTCCCCTTCTATTACTTTCACTAACTGGAGTTGCAGCATTCAACATAGGAGCGTCCACAATTCACTTTAAGTTAAGAATTCCAATTAATGATTTTAATCAACTCGAAGGAACGAGACTTATAGGCTTTCAAGAAGAAATGACACATGTCAAATATATATTGATTGATGAAATGAGCTTCATTGGAGAGAAAATGATAGAGAACATAGATTCTCGACTTCGTCAAGCTTTCCCACAAAATGTGAATATAAACTTTGGAGGTATGTGTATAATTGCAATGAATTATAATAAAAATTTCATATTATATTAAGTGATATTTATATCTAATAATTTTCTATGTTTTCATTATATATTATATTTTCTCATACATGTTTATATAATTGCTAGGAATTTCTATGATTTTAGTTGGAGACCTGGGTCAGTTGCCTCCTGTTACAAACAGACCAAAATATATAAGCAATATTCAATCAAAGTTATTGTGGGAAGACTTCATAACTATGGTTACCTTAGAAAAAGTATTTAGACAAGGTGGAGAAGACATTCAACAAATGAAATTTTGTCAACTATTGATAAACTTGAGAGAAGCAGAGCCTAAAATTGATGACTGGAAATTGCTAATGTCAAGAACAAAAACTAACATCATTACATCAATCAATGAGGACTTTGACAACAATGTTCATTTTTTCTCCATAAATGATAATGTTCAAAATCGTAACAAATAAAAATTGTATTCTCTTAAAGAACCTGTTGCACGCAGTATTACAACAAAAGTTGGAACTACTAATTTAACTGAGGGAAGTTATCATGATGAGATTGATATGGAATTATTAATCAATAAGAATGCAAGAGTGATGTTAACTTCAAATCTATGTATAGAAGCAGGTCTTGTAAATGGTGCGTTAGGATATATTCAAAATATTGTCTACAAACCAGGAAGCATGTCACCAGAACTACCAGCATATGTAATGGTTAAGTTTGATAGTTACTCTGGACTACCATTTGATGATCAAAATCCAAAAATGGTTCCTATTAGTGCAAGACAAAGAGGTTCTACAATACAAATACCATTAAGATTGGCTTGGGCCTTAACAATACATAAATCACAAGGTTTGACACTTGCAAAAGCAACTGTTGATATAGGACCGAATGAAAGAACATGAATGTCATTTGTTTCCATATCTCGTGTAAAGTCTTTAGAAGGACTAAGAATAATTCCACCCTTCACATATGATCGTTATGCAAAAATGAAAAAGGGAAAACAACTTGAAAAATAGAAAGATGAAGAAAACAGATTAAAATCTTTAGAAATAAGTTGATGTACTATATTTTCACAAATGAAAAAAAATCATGTCATCAATTTCAAATATATCTAAGTTATTTGATAATAAATGAATTTTTTTTTACATTTCAAATCCAAATTTTAATCAATCTGATTTGTAAAGAATGTTTACATTCTAATTGATTACTTTAAAACTACAAAATTCAATATTAATCATGATATTTATGTTTCATTTTCTATTAAAACTAATGTTTGTTAATTACCTCATTAAAAATTACAACATTTAATCTATACCTTCACACTAATTGTAACTTAAAAATTAACCTAACTTGAATTATGGTGCTAATCCTAACTAGAATCCTAATTCTACCTTTAACCCTATAAATAAAAGTAAGAGTGATTGCATCTCTAATACCTTAGGAAAAAATAATAACTTGATTTAAACTATAATTTTTGTTACCAAACCCTAACCCTACTTGAAACTCTAACCCTCTATCTAGATGAACAACAACTTGTAATTATAACATCAACAATATCCCTATGTATAAGTGTAATTGTGATCCTTATGTCCATAATACGATTTTAAATTAATGTTTAGTGATTAATATATACTCTATAATCATGTGACAAACATGTAATCCCACAATAAGTTAAATGGATCAAAAAATATTAAATTTCAAAGTGACTAGATGAAGAAAAAGATTAAAAAAAAAAAGATGATTAACAACATTGCAGATGATTAAAAAGTTTATAAATATTCTCAAATTAAGTGTAGTTATAATTTTCTTTGTGATTACCTATAATATCAATAAAATACATACAAGTAAATTTTTGGAATTACCTTTTTCTTTTGTTAAGCAAAAAAATTCTTTGATTAAACTTTATTGGAATTGAATCGTTACATTGAAATTCAACTGAAACCTATACTATAATATTTATTAGTAAACCCTAACCCTAGGGTAACTCTAACCCTTTATCTAAATGAACAATAATTGTAAATTTATAACATTAATGGTATCCCTATGTATAAATGTAATTCGGAAGATAAAAAAAAACCCTATAGTAAATTAAACCCTTATCCCATAAAAAAATTGAATGAAAACCATAAGTTAAGTTATACCCAAACCCAAATTGAACACTATCCAAAATTTAACACTAACCTATACCTAATTAAGGAGAACCCTGATTCAAATTGAAAAAAAAATCTAAATTTATAGAAAAAGTAACCCTAACTGTACCTTATCCTTAAACTAAATTAAATCCAAATCATATATCAAAATGAATGTTGAACCTACACTAAACCATAATGGACCCCAATTGTAACCCTAATCTAAGTTGAACTATAACACTAAACCTTATTAAAACCCTATTCTAATACTAAACCATAATTGAGAAGTCTACTTCCAACCCTAATCCTATGCCAAAGTGAACCTTAACCTTAAAGTAAACTAAATTCAAATCCTATATCAAATTGAATCCTAAATCTACACTAAACCATATTGAACCTTCATCGTAGTTAGCACTAATCCAAATTAAACTATAATTGTAAACCTTAATAAACCCCAATTACAATACTGAACCAAAAAAAACCCAACTTTAAGACTAAACCAAATAAAACCCTAACTCAACAACATATTAAATCTAAATTCTAAGTCAAATTAGATTGGAAACCTAACACAAGACCAAATTGAAACCAAACTCTTAGATTTAATTATTAAAGTGTTATATTAGAAATCAAATAAATTACTTTAACCTTATTTTAATATTTTAAAATATTACTTTAATAACCTGATATAACACTTTAATAATTTAACCCTTATACTAAGTGAAATTGAACACTTATTATAAAAATATATAAAAATTTATGCTAATCTAATACCAAATTTCATCCATCCCTTAAATCAAATTAAACCCTCATAGCAACAGTTAACCAAATTTTATCGCTGAAGCTTGAAGTGGTCATGGGTTGTGATCAAGATACTCAGAAGGAAGCTACAGAGGTGGGGAACATTTCCCCTGTCAAGGAGCCAACCTCACCTGTGAAGGAGACAGATAATGTCCCTGGTAATTCTCAGAACATTCCTTTTATCAAGATTGTGGATCTTTAGGAAAGAAATGTTCAACTGCTAAAGGATGACATGGATGATAAGATTGACCCTCCTTTTGGGGTTCTCCAAACAACCAAAGCTGCCTCTATGTACTCCTTTCGGTTAATGAAATGGGTGTTCCAAGAAATCAAGTACCTTCACCTTAGGTATCATGCCATTGATGCTAAGGTGGATACTCTGCAGAATCTGATGAAGTTTGGCTCTAACACCGAGGAGGTCAAGACTAATGATGATGTCTTGCAGTTACAAGCCAGAGTTGATACCTTGGAGCATACCATGAAAAAACATATCCATGATTACAACAACTTTATGGGTTCGGCCATGGATTGTTTCCTAACCATTAAAGCTGAGTTGGATACTGGGTCACCAAGTAACAAACCAGAGGACATTATTGACAACTTGGACGATGAAGGTCCCAAAAAATGCACCAGATCTGCCCGAAAGAAGAAAATTCATGACAGAATCCAGGAACTCTCTGAGTTCAATACAGCGATGAAGAAGATATCTGAAGCTAAGCAGGAAGCCGCTGAGGCTTGTAAGGAGCTAGTTTAGTGCTCTAGTTTCTGGGTTTGGTGTTTGGTCTTTTTTTGTGGTTTTCTTGGCTGCTGGTTTTTTTCTTTTTGTCTGTTGTTGTCAGTTTTTCTGCGGTTGGACTTCTAGTCCTGTCTCTTTTTGGGGTGCCTCCATGTTTTATCCATATTTCTAGCTTGTAAGGGGTTTCGGGTCCCCATTTAAAGCTTGTTTTTCCTGCAATCAAAAACAGTAAACCAAATTGAGCCCCAACATTGAAATGAATTGAACACTAAGTCTAATCCTAATTAAATATTCAACTAAATTGAACCCTTAACCTAAACTAAATAAAACCTAAATCCTAATTATAACACTAAAAACAATTGAACAATAACCCTATAACTAATTGAACATTACACCAAATTGAACGCTAATCATAAAAAAAAATCCTAATTCTAACACTCAACAAAATAGAACCCTATTTCTAAACAAAATTCAAGCAAGTTTCTAACAGTAAGCTCAATTTAATTGTAACCCTAAATATAATTGAACTTTAAACCAAAATGAATTGTAACTCTAAAGCATAATTGAGCTTTAAACCAAATTGAATACTAATCATAAAATAAGTTATGCTAAACCGAAGTTTATGATAACCCAAAGGCTAATTAAAAATTAACTAAATGAAATCCTAATTCAAATTGAACCTGAATCCTAACTCTAAACTAAATTTACCCCTACCTTCAAATTCAATCCTTACTTGAAACATAACACAAAATCTAGAAATATAATTAATTTATCGTAAAATATAAAACTAACATAATATAACTTTAGTATCAAATTAAATATATATGTCAAATTGAAGAATTTATATTATATCAAATAAAATATATACTAAACTTTAAGAAAATTTTCTAATAACAATTATATAATAAAATTATATTATACGATAAATTAAATTATTTAACTTAATTCTTAGGACTTGCCCCTCCCGATGCTACTAGCTATATATAAATTATATATTATATAATTTATATAGAGAAAACTTAGAGATATTGAGGCTTTAATTTACAAAAATTCACATCTTAAAATTAAAGCATTGATATCTCTCAGCTTTCTCTATATAGATTATATAATCTATAATTTATATATAGCTAGTTTTATTTCATTTAGAGTAATTACTAAGCATATAAACCCATAAATTTTCTTAGAGTTCAATTAGGGTTATACATATAGTTTAATCAAGGTTATGGTAAGGTTTAAAGATTAATTATAGTTCATAAATTAATTAAGGTTTAAAGATTAATTTGGGTTCATGTTTTAATTAGGGCTAGGGTTAGAATCAAATAAATTATTTTAGTTGTGCTTAAAATAGGAATAGCTTTCAATTATGATTAATTATAGTTATATTTGAAATTAAAATTTTGATTAAAATTAAGGTCATGTTAAAAATGGGACTACAAAAGAGTTACAATTTAAATTAAGGTTAAGATAGAGGGATAATTAGATTTAGGATATCATTAAACAAAAGTTATGGTCACAACTAGACTTTAGAAATTTTATTAATATTGATAATTTTTTAAAATGATATCACTAGCTTAATATAAGTTTTTAATTTGATTCATATAATTATTATAACAATGAATTTAAAATTCCCTCCTTATTTTTTATTCTCTCCTAGGCTGGCGGACAAAACTAACAAATTTCTTGATTAAATCTCTCCAGAATGTTTGGAACAATAAGGTTAGAAACCTCCCGTCCAAACAGAGGCAGATTCCACTGTATAAATTGGACTGCATTAGAATTACGTGATTCCCTTATTTTTAAATCTATATTTTAATATCGTATATTATAACCAAATAACGTGATTCCCTTATTTTTTTAATCTATATTTTAGTATCGTAAATGATAACCTAAATAATAGAGCTCCGTAAATAGTAATTCAGCCTGATTAAAATAATTTAATAAATGGTGGGCGTCATGGTATCCTTGTTATTTTTTAATCTATATATACCTAGCCTTAGTTTGACGAATGCGATGTGTTGATTATCTCTTGTAGAATGGCGGACAAAACTAACAAATTTCTTGATTAAATCTCTGAGGAATGTTGGGAACAATAATGTTTGAAACTCGAGTCCAAACAGAGGCAGATTGCACTCTATAAATTGGATTGGATTAGAATTTCTTCATAATAGTTTTCTAAGAGCATTAAAGAATATGGCAAAGGAATTGAAATTTGTTGCCGTGCTGCTAATAATAACAATGGTATCAGTGTTGGGCATGACAGGTATGGCAGTAGGTCAGCCTCATGATTAGTGCATTGACGATTTTCATTATGACGATTTTGATGTATTGGCAGGTACGGCTCTGGCTGAAGGTGTTTGTGATGATCCCTGCATTGGCTCTCTGAAATGTGTGATGGAGATTTAATATGCTGCAATATCGGGTATTGTGGAGATGGTGTGGGATATTGCTGCGATGTTAGACAACCTTGCCCCACTTGAACTTTCCAAATAAACAATCTATTATACTTTGGACATCTACAAATATTATTATCATACTTACAGTGTTGATATTGCTGTGAGATATTAGAGTACCTTGCTTTACTTGAACATCTCAAAATAAATAATCTATTATGATTTGGTCATATGTAAATATTATTATTATAACTTACATTAATTAATCTATTATAATTTGGAAATATGCAAATATTATTATTATAATTTAACTTTGTTTTATATCATTAGATTGTGAGAAGTATGATGTTTTTGATTAGAGTTTAGCTAGCTATACTAGTTATCTAATATTACGAGTCATTTATATTAGATTGTTCATTATTGCATAAATTATTCAAGATGAAAGAAAATTAAATTTTGATATTTATGAATGTATGAC
>MU225333.1:1609545-1623133 GCA_018584345.1 Thuja plicata | reverse complement strand
ATCGTCTACATAGAAGGGAGGTGGAAACTTTATTGTACTTCTAGTATCTTTTTTATAGAATGAGAACATATAAAAGGACAATCATTATTTTTACTATGTAGTATCTTGTTTTCTTAAATTGATTATAGATGAAAGAGAAATGGTTATCTTTTATTGTATTAGCTTATTTTCTTAAATTGATTATGGTCACTTTATTGCACGTAGTATATTGTTTTCAGATAAAAGGAACCTCTATGCAAGTAGATAATGAATTTTAGATTCTTGTCAAATTGAAGAAGTGAACATGAGAATTGAATTAGAGAAATTAATTAATAATCAATAAATTAATAGTTTTTGAGTTGATCATGGTATTTATGTTGTGAGCTCTTGAGTAGTTTCACTCACATGGCCTTTATCTTCGCTACCATAATTAATGTTTATGAAATGGTTTATTTTAACCACCCTCATGTTTTTTATGGATTCTGATGGATTATTGATTCTTTAAATGCCCTATCTAGATCTCGGTTTATTGAGTAATTTGACCTAGGAAATAAAATCTTGAATAACTTTATGGCATTGGAGATTGTTACCCATATTTATTTGTAGCTATAAGCTTGGCTAGATTCTACTTCAGAAAATCTACGGAGTGATTCGATTTACTATGGCAAAGATCATTTAGGGTGTAATTTTGATATTGATTAATATTATAAGGCACTTATTGGTCTCTTATGGTATAAAATCTTATTAATATATGGATATAGGTACATAGTCCTTGTTCTTTGATGTCCACTAACTATGGATACATCATGAATGAATTAAGCCACCTAGCCTCACTTTAGTAATTCTATATTGTTTAAATTGGTGCTTGCACTACCTATGGTGTATTAGTGATATTGAACAAAGTAGTACTAGAGATCTAATTCAAAGCTCATTTTGGAAGATGCAACTTAATAGGCATTAAAATGAAAGTCACATTATATATATTAATAACGATCTGGTGAGTTCTTATTAGCAAAGTACACAATGCATAAGTTAATAAGAAAATGTCTAGTGTAAATCTTGATTTGTAGGTATGGGTAGACTTACATAGTGGGAATAATCAATGTGCGTAATTACCTTGTCTTATGGTTTTCTAAATTTTTTCTCTCTCTTAGCATCCTTTGTTTGACTCGAGTTCCATAAATTGACATGGGCCACTTGTTTTAACACACATAGATTTTTTTGCAATTCATTAATTAGTAGATCAACCGGGCTATTCATTCATTTATATGTGTATTGATATTCCTATCCTTAAATAGCTCAAATATTAGCTCAGGTGTGATAGTGGACAAATATTGGTATTCTGTATACATCAGTAGGTACTTTCCTTAGTAGTTTTCATACTAATATGATGTGCTAACAAGATAGAAATTCTTTTGGAAGGTGTTTCTTATGTCTCATGAAAGTAGTGTCACGGAATATAAGAGAATTAATGAAGGAATCATATATTAATGAAGGAGAACACTTAGAAGACTGTGGAAGGACTGACAAGTTAATCAGATATAAACTATTGTGTCAAATATAATCAAATAAGGGGCGAAACTCTACCCCTCATGTATGCAAGTGGAATCATTGTAATGTAATGCTACTGACATCTGAATGTATATGAGGATACAAAATTGTTCTTGTCCTTAATAAGTTTATATGGTAATCTAATAATGGTTTATGTCACATGAACCTTACTTAGTATTTATTAACATATGTGTAATGATTCTATCTATGAGCTTTGCATGTATTAATGTATATCTTTGAATATCATTTTCATCAATAGCTAGCACACAGTATATCTATGAAAATTCATTTTTAATTATTCCTATGTTGATGGAGGTTACTAGAACATCCTTATAAATAAATGATAAAATATAAAATTATTTATTTATATTCTAGTATAAAATTCACCTCATAATGTATCTATGAGTCACAAATATGAATAATTTTATATTTTTTGTTTGTTTATAATCCAGGATATGAATTTTTTTATAGATTCAACATTTAAAGATCAAACATTCTCTTGTAGCATTTGATAAATGCAATGCATAGACACACAACAAAGATGAGAATGAAATATTTGAAGACATTTCTTTTCTTTCTAATGACTATGACTATAGATGAACATTGATTAGAATAGGTATGTATATTTATATCACATAATTATATAGTTCACACATTTACATACATGTCATTAATTTTAAACATGTTGATCAAGTGTAAGTTCATAAGTTTTTCTTATATATTTAGGATGAAAGTGGTTTTAATTTTTTTTCTTAAATTTTCTATGTAATTTTGTTCTAGGGGATATTTTATAGTCATAGTAGAAAATGGAAACATAGAAGGTGTTATTCATTATTTATTGTGTTGCGCAGAAGAGACATTGAAGTTAACAAAAGTAGAAACAAGTGATGGAAGATTGTTTCTTGTAGGTTCAATGATATATTGATGATAAAAAAAGTTAATTTATCTAATTTATCAATTATTCCCACCTTATAGATTTCTAAGTTATGGGAATCGCGTTATGCTTCAATCCTCTTTTCATTTAAACAGCACACAAAATAGGACATAGGAGATGTTTTTCTTGTCATATGTGAATAATTTCATTATTTGTACTTGTTTTTTATTTGGGATATGGAATATTTTATAGATTCTACATTGAAGGATTTATCATTCCCTTGTAACATTTGACAAATAAATTGCATACTAGATATGCTTTAATATTTTGCATGCATCTTTGTATAGATGTACGAAAAAAAAAGATAATGAAATCCTTGAAGACACTTTTTTTTATTCTAATAATAATTACCATATGTCAATATTGATTAAAAAATGTATTTATAATTAAGTCACATACTTATATTGTGCAAAAAGTTATATTTGTGTAGCTACTTTTAAATTGTTTAATCTAGTGTAAGTTTAAATTTATTTGATATATATCCAGGTTCAAAGTGGTTCTCAGTTTTTCACTTGAAACATCCATGTAAATTTGTTGTAGGAGATATTTTGTAGACATAGTGGAAGATATTGTGTTGCACATAAGAGATGATGAAGATAAGAAATAAAGAAACAACTAATGTAATTTTTTTCCTTGTAGTTCCAATGAATATGTATAATAGAGGATGGGGCTATAGAAACCCAATAAAAGCCCAGATCTAACCAAATAACAACCAAAACAATGTTGGGAATTTGAAAACTTCTAGCACTATCCTGAACATCAAGAAAAACAAAAAATAAACTAATAAGACAAGAAGCTCAAGGAGGATACTGAGACAGAGCTTCTCGTGGAAAGGTATTTTAAAAATAGCTAGAAGAAATTCAAGAAAAATCACATTCACCACAAGCTCCATATTTCTCACTAAAATATCATTACATGGATAAAGATAAATGAATTAACTCCACCAAGAGTAGGGGTCGTTAAAGTGGGAGTAGCTCAAAATTCTTGCCTCCTTCTAGAGTAACCATTAGAATACTTAGAAAACTCCATCAAAAGCATCTATCTCAGTAAGAGAGAGCCAAATAATATCTAATAGAGGTTTGAAAAATGAGCTCCATCAGCTTAAAAAATAGAGAAAGAACCCAAAAAATATTCTCTACCAGCTCCTCTAAACTCTCCACACACCAAAGCCAAAGCATTCACCTGGAGCTCATCCTTCCACCATTCAGTCTTGAGTGACAAAGAATAAAGAGGAGAGGAGTTTCTAAAAACATCTGAAACTGCCCCAATAATCTTTCAAACAAAAAACTGACAACAAATAATAGAAAAACTCAAAGAGGGAGTTGTAACTGTAAGAGACATAGTAGAGTCACCATCAATAAAATTCCTCAAAAAACAACACAACACTCTAGTGTTGAGGGGACTTTGTGACAACCTCGCCAATAGCGGGAGTTATCACCGAATACTAGAGTATCGACCAACTTTTTCTGAAGAGGTTTACCAGAGAGCAGGCTCGCCTGACCTCCAAGCACGTAGTAGTTGGGTCACAACGGTGCGGGGATATCTTAGTTGGACGGGTGATTGTTTATTTTTGGGGGAGAACTAGTTTTGACTCATTGACCTCTGAAACTTCAACAAAAATGGGTTTTCTGAAAGCATTCCTTATATCTCGCAAACAAAATATCTAAAGATACGATAGGGTTAGTATATACCTATCTACCTAAGGGAGGTCCATCTTGTTTATACCTATATCTTTATACTCGGGTTTCTCACGTGGCCTAGTGTCTGAAAAAGTCCATGGCAATATTAGGAGTTTAAGACGTTCCATCATTCTTTTCGCCATCTTGGTGTATTTCCGTTTCCAGATGTCATAGTCATCCTAGAAGTTAGCCCAAAACTCTTCTAAGTGTGGAGCATGGGGATTGACTCCCCGGGGCATCAGCCTACTAGTCCCCCAAGTGGATCATAATCCTTGCGACTAAAAAAATATTTGGCTAACAATTTTTTTATTCAGATAGCTTATTTTAAGAAAGGATGATAGTTTAGAATTTTATTTAATACATCTCTTGGATCATGTATAAAAATTATTGCAAATACCCCCTAGTTGATAGTTTCTAGAACTTAACATATCCATAATAAGTCTAATAATATTGCCAAGGTTACCCGATTATGAAAACTTGGTTCTTTGATAGCTTTACATTTCCTTCCATGGTAGAGAACAATTGCAAAGGATTAAACATTAACTTGGGATTAATTTTTTTGATTTCAACCAATTAAATTGCAAGATTTTTTATAATAAATTCAATTTTTCTTATGTGCACCTCAAAAGTTGCATTTTTTTAAACTATATTTTGGATATAACTTGTCTTGTATGCTTTGATTGGCTTTGTAGATGGATAGAAAGTCCTCCCTATTTACAAATATAGGAGAACACACAGCTCCATAGGCAGGGCAGGCAAAATGGAGTCTTGTGATTTTGACGATGACCTAGTTTTTAATTGCCTAATTTCTATATTACAAAAATCTCAACAAGTTGCACATAAATAATCAAACAAGATGGTTTTTATAGTGTTTATTTTGACATGTAGGTGCCACATGTGTGGCATTGAAGCTCTAAAGAACATATATTTTCATAATAGGAGCCTCTACAAAATAGGCTTCTAAGGTGCTTAAGCCTGCGAAAATTCAAGCTTGAAATAATTGTAGGGATTATTAGAGGGTGTAGGTGCACGAACAGTTGGCGTCTAGAACTTATTTTGTTTGCATGTTGCTAAGAGGTGGATGATGTTGTTAGCGCCTACAAAAAACACATATATTTATACATAGCGTGTTTCTTAGTCAATCTCATGAGAAACATCTTGAATCAAAATAGGGCTTTCAATATGGATTTTTATGATAGGTTCTAGAATGCTTTAAAGTTTGAACTTGTGTATACAATTCTTAAAAATATGGAGGAGAAGCCACTCATTGTATCACATGAACACAAATATAAGGAGGCCAATAATGATGATATAGATGAAGATGAACACACAGAACGGTATTTTTGTGAGTTTTATATGCATGAGCATATTAAAGACATGGGAAGAGGAATCAGAGAAGGGTACAACCAATTTTAATAGAGTGTGGATGGAGGAGGACATACATATGCTAATTTATTCTACTACACTCTAGGTACTGTTCATTCTCTATTTCAAACATTATATCAATAAGTTTCTTGTGAGTTTTGTATTCAATTTTTGAATCTGAAAGCCAATGTTACGAACTGGATAGGTAAGATGAAACAATTTCCACCTTTTCATAAATCTCTTAAAAGGGTTTTTTCTGTTGTGTTGGTCATTCTTTTACTTAAAGAGGACAACAAGTTTTGGGATCTAGTCTACAAAACAAATTTTAGGAAAAAGAAATGTTTTTTATTTTTTTCTCACTGCTTTCTTAGTTTCATAGAGTTCTAATGTCTTGTATAAGTCTATGTTGTTTTTAATGCTCCAGCTAGAGACAATGAAGATCTCACTAATTTGCAATATTAACTCCACTTGATAAAAATGTTACTAAGTGATGACTTGTCTTTCATCTTAAATAGAAAAACTAAAATGTAGAGGTCATCATGTGGAGAAGGCGCATGGAGCTTTAGCATATAGATGCTACAATGCAAAAATTATATTTCTTGTTGTGGTGGAAATTTCAAGTTTGAGATAATAAGATTACTTATAAACTTAACCAACTGTCAATTGAAGGGCTACAATCCTAAGGTCACTACGTTACTCTAATTTTATTAAAAAAGACACACAAAAGTTGTATGCAATTCATTATTTACTTCACTGGGATAATATTTTTAAACATGATGTCACAAAAAGTTTTGTTCTGGTAGATGGTAGGAGTAGACAGTGGTAGAGAATCGTCTGTCCTATGTTCTTTTATGCCTAAATCCATAGGTTAACTCCAGTATCTGCGATACCTTGGCATGAGTAGTATGAAAAAGACTTGTCTCCCAATAGAAGTTTTTGATATTCAATGCTTGGAAGAGTTATATCTAAGTAGATGTGATTGAAGGCCTTGCCTAAAGATTTTGGAAATCTTATCAAGTTAAAAGAGGCTTGAAGTTAGGAAAAAAATCTTGTCTAAATTCCCACAATGCTTTCAGCATCTTGAATCTTTACAAAATCAAAAAATGGCCTAGAATGAAAAAGTTTTAAAGTTCCCCGCTCTTCCAAAAAGCCTTATTATACTCAATGTCAAAAGATATTCAAAATTGCCATTAATATTTCTCATGTATGATATGGGATCTTTGAAGACTATGGGTTTATTTCACTGTAAGAAGCTTACTCAACTTCAACCATTGGCTCAATGACATATATCTGAGATATCTTAATCTAGATGAATGTAAGAAACTTGTTAAATTGGATCCTCTTCCAAAACAAGTTTCTTCTTTGTGCATTTCATGATACTCACACTTGTATAAATTATCCTTCGTAGAAGAAGTCAACAGAAAGAATGCGTATTCCAGTGCTACTTCTCTTATGCATTGTTATGATCAAACACAAAGGCTATGCATGATGGGAAGTTCCAAAATTTGTCTATATATCTTCTTTATGCATTTCATGCTGCTCACAATTGTATAAATTATCCTTCGTAGAAGAATTCAACGGAAGGAATGTGTATTTCAGTTCCTCTTGTCTCATGCATAGTTATGATCAAACCTAAAGGCTGTGCATGATAGGAAGTTCCAGAATTTGTCTATATATTTATTATTTTTTGAAGGTTTATTTCCTGTGGTCGTTTTCCCATGTGTATTTTACTGTTGATGGCTTTAAATTTTATTTCTTCCATTTCACATTTGAGCACAAATTGTACGTATTTCCTTGCAAATTTTTTTAATTTATTTTTTTGGGTAGACACATACCCATTTGAAGATGTAAAATTTGCAGGGTAAATAATCCCCTAACATAGCCTAAAAATTTTCTTTGCATAAACTTTTCTATTTTACCCAATATTATGTCTCATTGTTTGCAGATTTGATTGTGCTACAGGGAGATGAAGGTCGTCTGACCAATATCCAACCCAACAAAAATCTTATTAACAAAAACAAAATGTAAAAAAATTAGAGAAAAACTAGGATCTTCCCTTAATTATGTCTTTTGTTTTATCAGGTGAGGTAAGAGAAGTTAGGTCTACAACAATAGGTTTCTCCCATTAAAAATGATAATTTTCTCTTCAAACCTTTGCAGAATTACATTTTAAACAAGTTTTTTTGTGAAACCTTCTAAAATTAAAAACTAATTGAAGAATTTAATTTACTAGGATCTACCACAATAGAAAGAAAAGTAATGATAGTGGAATCATTTTGTTTGTGCATAAAGTCTAAGCCTCAAAATTATCAATTATACAAGTGAACGCCATCTAGAAATATAATTGCAATTATTTATTCTTTTTAAATTAGATTTTTGATATTTGCATTTATACAACATAGATTTTTAGGATTCTAATTTTAAATGCGAGAGATTTATTTTTTTATATTTTATTGAATAGAGATCTTAAAGGTTTTGCCAAAAGCCCCACAATTTAATGTATTCTATTCTGCACTTGTTCATTCTACTATTTTCTTTTTCTTTAAGGAAAATATTTGTCAGCAAAGAATGCTTCAGATTTTATTTTCTTATGTTGTTTAATATGAATGTTCAATGGGTGGGGCCATTCCGGTTTATTGAGTAATTTGACCTAGGAAATAAAATCTTGAATAACTTTATGGCATTGGAGATTGTTACCCATATTTATTTTTAGCTATAAGCTTGGCTAGATTCTACTTCAGAAAATCTAAGGAGTGATCCGATTTACTATGGCAAAGATCATTTAGGGTGTAATTTTGATATTGATTAATATTATAATGCACTTATTGGTCTCTTATGGTATAAAATCTTATTAATATATGGATATAGGTACATAATCCTTGTTCTTTGATTTCCACTAACTATGGATACATCATGAATGAATTAAGCCACCTAGCCGCACTTTAGTAATTCTATATTGTTTAAATTTGTGCTTGCATTACCTATGGTGTATTAGTGATATTGAGAAAAGTAGTACTAGAGATCTAACTCAAAGCTCATTTTGGAAGATGCAACTTAATAGGCATTAAACTGAAATTCACATTATATATATTAATAATGCTCTGGTGAGTTCTTATTAGCAAAGTTTAGAATGCATAAGGTAATAAGCAAATGTCTAGTGTAAATCTTGATTTGTAGGTATGGGTAGACTTACATAGTGGGAATAATCAATGTGGGTAATTACCTTGTCTTATGGTTTTCTTAATTTTTTCTCTCTCTTAGCATCCTTTCTTTGACTCGGGTTCCATTAATTGACACGGGCCACTTGTTTTAACATCCATAGATTTTTTTGTAATTCATTGATTGGTAAAGCAACCGGACTATTCATTAATTTATATGTGTATTGATATTCCTATCCTTAAATAGCTCAAATATTAGCTCAGGTGTGATAGTGAAGAATTATTGGTATTCTGTATACATCAGTAGGTACTTTCCTTAGTAGTTTTCATACTAATATGATGTGCCAAAAAGATAGAAAGTCTTTTGGAAGGTGTTTCTTATGTCTCATATAGGTAGTGTCACGGAATATAAGAGAATTAATGAAGGAATCAGATATTAATGAAGGAAAACACTTAGAAGACTGCGGAACGACTGACAAGTTAATCAAATATAAACTATTGTGTCGAATATAATCAAATAAGGGGCAAAACTCTACCCCTCATGTATGCAAGTGGAATCATTGTAATGTATTGCCACTGACATCTGAATGTATATGAGGATACAAAATTGTTCTTGTCCTTAATAGCTTTCTATGGTAATCTAAAAATGGTTTATGTCACATGAACCTTACTTAGTATTTAATTAACATATGTGTAATGATTCTATTTATGAGCTTTGCATGTATTAATGTATATCTTTGAATATCATTTTCATCAATAACTAGCACAAAGTATATCTATGAAAATTCATTTCTAATTATTCCTATGTTGATGGAGGTTACTAGAACATCCTTATAAATAAATGATAAAATAACAAATTATTTATTTATATTCTAGTATAAAATTCACCTCATAATGTATCTATGAGTCACAAATATGAATAATTTTATAATTTTTATTTGTTTATAATCTGGGAGATGAATTTTTTTACAGACTCAACATTTAAAGATCGAACATTCTCTTGTAGCATTTGATAAATGCAATGCATAGACACACAAATAAGATGAGAATGAAATATTTGAAGACATTTCTTTTCTTTCTAATGATTATGACTATAGATGAATGTTGATTAGAATAGGTATGTATATTTATATCACATAATTATATAGTTCACACATTTACATACATGTCATTAATTTTAAACATGTTGATCAAGTGTAAGTTCATAAGTTTTTCTTATATATCCAGGATGAAAGTGGTTTTAATTTTTTTCTTAAATTTTCTATGTAATTTTGTTCTAGGGGATATTTTATAGTCATAGTAGAAAATGGAAACATAGAAGGTGTTAGTCATTATTTATTGTGTTGCGCAGAAGAGACATTGAAGTTAACAAAAGTAGAAACAAGTGATGGAAGATTGTTTCTTGTAGGTTCAATGATATATTGATGATAAAAAAAGTTAATTTATCAATTATTCCCACCTTATGAATTTCTAAGTTATGGGAATCGGGTTATGCTTCAATCCTCTTTTCATTTAAATAGCACACAAAAAGGGACATAGAACATGTTTTTCTTGTCATATGTGAATAATTATATTATTTGTACTTGGTTTTTATTTGGGATATGGAATATTTTGCATGCATCTTTGTATAGATGTACGGAAAACAAGTGAATGAAATCCTTGAAGACACTTGTTTTCTTTCTAATAATAATTACCATATGTCAATATTGATTAAAAAACGTATTAATAATTAAGTCACATACTTATTTTGTGCAAAAATTTATATCTGTGTAGCTACCTTTAAATTGTTTGATCTAGTTTAAGCTCAAAATTATTTGATATATATCTAGGTTGAAAGTGGTTCTCATTTTTTTACTTGAAATATTCATGTAAATTTGTTTTACGAGATATTTTGTAGACATAGTGGAAGATATTGTGTTGCACATAAGAGATGATGAAGTTAAGAAATGAAGAAACAACTAATGCAATTTTTTTTCTTGTTGTTTAAAAGAATATGTATAATAGAGGAAGGGGCATATAGAAACCCAATAAAAGCACAGATCTAACCAAATAACAACCAAAACAATGCTGGGAATTTGAAAACTTCTATGACTATCCTGAACATCAAGAAACACAAAAAACAAACTAATAAGATAAGAAGCTCAAGGAGGATATTGAGACAGAACTTCTCGTAGAAAGGTATTTTAAAAATAGCTAGAAGAAATTCAAGAAAAATCACATTCACCACAAGCTCCATATTTCTCACTAAAATATCATGACATGGATAAAGATAAATGAAGTAAATCCACCAAGAGTGGGGGTCGTTAAGGTGGGAGTAGCTCAAAATTCTTGCCTACTTCGAGAGTAACCAATAGAATACTTAGAAACATCCATCAAAAGCATCTATCTCAAAAAGAGAGAGCCAAATAATCTCTAATAGAGGTCTGAAAATGAGCTCCATCAGCTTAAACAATAGACAAAGAACCCAAAAAATATTCTGTACCATCTCCTCTAAACTCTCTGCACACCAAAGCCAAAGCAGTCACCTAGAGCTCATCCTTCCACCATTCAATCTTGAGGGACAAACAACAAAGGGAAGAGGAGTTTCTAAAAAAATCTAAAACTCCCCCAATAATCTTTCAAACAAAAAAACTGACAACACATAATGAAAAAACTCCAAGAGGGAGCTGTAACTGCAAGAGACATAGTAGAGCCACCATCAATAAAATTCATCAAAAAAAAAACACAACACTCTAGTGTTGAGCGGACTTTGTGATGACCTCACCAATAGGGGGAGTTATCATTGAATACTGGAGTATCAACCATCTTTGTCTGAAGAGGTTTACCAGAGATTGGGCTTTCCTGACCTCCAAGCACCTGGTAATTGGGTCACGATGGTGTGGGGATATCTTAGCTGGACGGGTGATTGTTTGTTTCAGGGGGAGAACTATTTTTGTCTCAATGACCTCTGAAACTTCAATGATAATGAGTTTTCTGATAGCATTCCTTATATCTAACAAAGAAAATATCAAAAGATACAATAGGGTTAGTATATATATGTGTACCTGACGGAGGTCCATCTTGTTTATATCTATATCTTTATACTCGGGGTCCTCACGTGGCCCGGTGTCTTAAAAAGTCCATGGCAATGTCAGGAGTTTAAGATGTTCCATCATTCTTTTCGCCATCTTGGTGTATTTCCATTTCCAAACGTCATTGTCATCGTGGAAGTTAGCCCAAAACTCTTCTAAGTGTCGAGCATGGGGGTTGACTCCCCGGGGCATCAGCCTACTAGTCGCCCAAATGGATCATAATCCTTGCGACTGAAAAAATATTTGGCTAACAATTATTTTATTCAAATAGCTTATTTTAAGAAAGGATGATAGTTTAGAATTTTATTTAATACATCTCTTGGATCATGTATAAAAATTATTGCAAATACCCCCTAGTTGATAGTTTCTAGAACTTAACATATCCATAATAAGTCTAATTATATTGCCAAGGTGACCAGATTATGCTAACTTGGTGCTTTGATGGCTTTATAATTCCTTCCATGGTAGAGAACAATTGCAAAGGATTAAATATTAACTTGGGATTAGTTTTTTTGAGTTCAACCAATTAAATTGCAAGATTTTTTACAATAAATTCCATTTTTCTTATGTGCACCTCGAAAGTTGCATGTTTTTTTAACTATATTTTGGATATAACATGTCTTGTATGCTTTTCATTGGATTTGTAGATGGATAGAAAGTCCTCCCCATTTACAAATATAGGAGAACACAGAGCTCCATAGGCAGGGCAGGAAAAATGGAGCCTTGTGATTCTGACGATGACCTAGTTTTTTATTGCCTAATTTCTATATTACAAAAATCTCAACAAGTTGCACATAAATAATCAAACGAGATGGTTTTTAGAGTGTTTATTTTGACATGCAGGTGCCACATCTGTGGCATTGAAGCTCTATAGAATATATATTTTCATAATAGGAGCCTCTATAAAATATGCTTCCAAGGTGCTTAAGCCTACAAAAATTCAAGCCTGAAACAATTGTAGGGATTATTAGAGGGTGTAGATGCACAGAGAGTTGGCATCTAGAACTTATTTTGTTTGCATGTTGCTGAGAGGTGGATGATGTCGTCAGCGCCTAGAAAAAGCACATATATTTATACATAGCGTGTTTCTTCATCAATCTCATGAGAAACATCTTGAATCAAAATAGGCCTTTCAATATGGATTTTTATGATAGGTTCTAGAATGCTTTAAAGTGCGAACTTGTGTATACACTTCTTAAAAATATGGAGGAGAAGCCACTCATTGTATCACATGAACACAAATATAAGGAGGCCAAGAATGAGCATATAGATGAAGATGAACACGTAGATCGGTATTTTTTTGAGTTTTATATGCATGAGCATATTAAAGACATGGGAAGAGAAATCAGAGAAGGGTCCAACCAATTTTACTAGAGTGTGGCTAGAGGAGTACATACATATGCTAATTTATTCTACTACACTCCAGGTACTGTTCATTCTCTATTTCAAACATTATATCAATAAGTTTCTTGCGAGTTTTGTATTCAATTTTTGAATATGAAAGCCAAAGTTATGAACTAGATAGGTAAGATGAAAAAATTTCCACCTTTCTATAAATCTCTTAAAAGGGTTTTTTCTGTTGTGCTGGTCATTATTTTACTTAAAGAGGGCAACAAGTTTTGGGATCTAGTCTAGAAAACAAATTTTAGGAAAAAGAAGTGTTTTTATTTTTTTCTCACTGCTTGCTTAGTTTCGTAGAGTTCTAATGTCTTCTATAAGTGTACGTTGTTTTTAATGCTCCAGCTAGAGACAATGAAGATCTCACTAATTTGCAATATTAACTCCACTTGATAAAAATGTTACTAAGTGATGACTTGTCTTTCATCTTAAATAGAAAAACTAAAATGTAGA
>MU225333.1:1582744-1607412 GCA_018584345.1 Thuja plicata | reverse complement strand
GAGATAAAAGGGACTTAATAATTAAATCAAATAATGATTTAATTAATAAGTGAAAGGTGACTTAATAATTAAATCAATGATGATTTAATTAATAAGTGAAAATACCCTTTTAACTCTAACACCCCCCTGAAGATAAACCTAGGGAGAAGCTAAAAAACCCTGAAACAACTACTGAAAGTAGGAAAGATGGGTCCCGACAATATGGCCTGATGAGGTACCCAAGTACAAAGAAATTCTTTAAAAGGAGAAAAGGAGAAAACCGAGTGGGAAAAACCCCTCTCCAAAAGAGAGATGAAGTCTAGTGAAGGACTGAAGAAGCCTCCCAATTAGAGAATGTCCCAGAAAATAGGAACAAAGAAAGAATATGTAGAACACCTCTGAAGCATGAAGCTGCAAAACACTGTCAAATAACTGCTTTGTATGAGTGCCCTCAAATGAAACTACTTGAATCTGGATGGCAAACAAGGCAAACATCAAAACTCAAAGATACAGATGGAAAAAAAAGCCAAGTCTAAAGCCTCCAAAATAGGAACGAAAGAAGAGTGTCCATATGGTAAATGATCCATCTCACTGAAATGCATAGGTACCAGCCACTGCATCTGCCTAGTACATAGGAACAAATACTAAATACATAGCTCACTCCATCGAACCAAGGAAACATAATAACCAACAGTAATATCCCCCCATAATGCTGATAGGGAGAGGTATAACATATACTCTGAGAGACTGCCAAGAAAAATTGCACGATGAAGAACGTACAAGTAGAAATAAAGTATGTGTCAAGGATGATCATTTTCTGACACACATGAGGCTAATGTCATGGAAGGAACACTCACTTGACAAAGGTTCAGCAACCCCCCCATGGCACTTTATAAATAATGCGAGTACAATCAGGCACAAAATGTGTAGGATCCCAAACATGCAAGATGGCACTTTATCTCAGTGTGTTTGAAGAAAATCTATAGAAAAGGATGTATACAATATCCAGAAATGACTGAAAGCATAATAAACATATGTAAATGCTCTCAAAGAGTCATCCCATGCACAAAAAATGATCCCAGGACCTGAAACATCCAAGATATCCACCAGATTGCAAAAATGCAAAAAACTGAATAAAAAATACCTGGATAAAATTCTGGGTGTGAGACCCATACAAGAAGAAATATAATAGAACCAAATTTTTGACGCCATGCGGAAGTTGAAAAATGGAGTTCGAATGAGCAAAATATGGCTCCCGGAGTGCAAAAAAGATTTCTGACTTTTACTGGCAAAAAAGGCTGCAAGATGGAAAAAAATAGAAAATATAACCTCCATAAAAGTGTTCGGCTTGGAAAGAGCTTTCTGACGATATAAAGAAGTTGAAAATCGACCTCCGTTTGCTCCAGATAGAGCGAAAAAACCACACGCTGCTCATTATGGAATTACACAGGATTAATTAATTACAAAGTGATAAATCCTTATAAAGAAGATCAAAACCCTGAGATGGGTGAAGAAACCAAGGTTGCATGAATAATTAATAAAAGAATCAATTATTGCATGCCTAAAGTTTAGCTTAAGTGAAATAGAGATAAAAGGGACTTAATAATTAAATCAAATAATGATTTAATTAATAAGTGAAAGGTGACTTAATAATTAAATAAATAATGAATTAATTAATAAGTGAAAATACCCTTTTAACTCTAACAACCACCCTTAAGATAAACTTAGGGAGAAGCTAAAAAACCCTGAAACAACTACTGAAAGCAGGAAAGATGGGTCCTGACAACATGGCCTGATGAGGTACCCAAGTACAAAAAAATCTTTGTAAAGAGGAGAAAAAGGAGAAAACCCAATGGGAAAAACCCCTCTCAAAAAAGAGATGAAGTCTAGTGAAGGACTGAAGAAGCCTCCAAACTAGAGAATGTCCTAGAAAATAGGAACAAAGAAAGAATATGTAGAACACCTCTAAAGCATGAAGCTGTAAAAAACTGTCAAATAACTACTTTGTATGAGTGTCCTCAAATGACACTACTCAAATCTGGATGGAAAACAAGGCAAACATCGAAACTCAAAGATACAGATGGCAAACACGCCAAGTCTAAAGCCTCCAAAATAGGAATGAAAGAAGAGTGTCCATATGGTAAATGATCCATCTCACCGAAATGCATAGGTACCAGCCACTGCATTCACCTAGTACATAGGAACAAATACTGAATACATAGCTCACTTCATCAAACCAAGGAAGCATAAGAACAAACAGTAATACCCCCCCATAATGCTGATAGGGAGAGGTATAACATATACACTGAGAGACTGCCAACAAAAATTGCATGATGAAGAACATACAAGAAGAAATAAAGTATGTGTTGAGGATGATCAGTCGCTGACACACATGAGGCTAATGTCGTGGAAGGAACACTCACTTGACAAAGGTTTAGCAACCCCCCCATGGCACTTTATAAATAATGCGAGTACAATCAGGCACAAAATGTGCAGGATCCCAAACATGCAAGATGGCACTTTATCTCAGTGCGTTTGTAAAAAAGCTATAGAAAAGGATGTATACAATATCCAGAAATGACTGAAAGAAAAATAAACATATGTAACTGCTCTCAAAGAGTCATCCCATGCACAGAAAATGATCCCAGGACCTAAAACATCCAAGATATCCACCAGATTGCAAAAATGCAAAAAAACTGAATAAAAAATACCTGGAGCAAATTCTGGGTGTGAAACCCATACAAGAAGAAAGATAATAGAACCAGCTTTCTAACGCCATGCGGAAGTCAAAAAATGGAGTCCGAATGAGCAAAATATGGCTCCCGGAGTGCAAAATAGATTGCTGAATTTGACTACCAAAAAAGGCTACAAGATGGAAAAATTAGAAAATCTAACCTCCATAAAAGCATCTAGCTCAGAAAGAGCTTTTTGACAATATAAAGAAGTTGAAAATCGGCCTCCGTTTGCTCCAAATAGAGAAAAAAAACCACATGCTACTCATTATGGAAAAAAATAAGTTGTATGACGGTTTCGTGGCCGTGAAATTTGACCTCGCTGTCAGACCTGTGACTGCTGACATTAGCGGCACGGAAACTGAGGTAGCACACAAATTGAGGTGACACACAAATCAAGGTAGTACACAAATCAAGGTGGCACACAAATCAAGGCAACATGCAAATCGAGGTGGCACATAAATTGAGGCGGCATGAAAATCAAGGTAGCACAGAAATCGAGGTAGACTTTTACCTCGTAAAGCATGCCAAGGGTTGTGCATGCAAAAAATAGTGCCCAAATTTCAACTGTGTCCAAATTGGACATGCCTTATATAAAAATTGGGTTTCTCGGGCCTTCCAAACACAACCTAGGTGTCGGTTTTTTCCCAAAGTGATCCAAAAAATAAATCCTCCAAAAATCCATGAAAATCTGAGATAAAAACCTCTCGAAAACACAGATTTAAAGAACAAGGCCAAATCTCTCATGAAGAGAATAGGGGCATGAAATGGCGGAGCTCTGATACCATACTGGATTTGATGCAAAACTATCAACCCTACAGCTCCCAAGAATCACCTGCATGTAAACACCTGTCACAGAAAGAGAGAAGCAAAAGCTATGGAGGCCAAAAACAACAGATCTGTGAAAGAGGAAACATCCTCAATTGATTCAATAAAAATGGAATGGAATTACACAAAGGATTCATTAATTACAAAGTGAGCAATCCTTATAAAGGAGATCAAAACCCTGAGATGGGTGAAGAAACCAAGGTTGCATGAATAATTAATAAAAGAATCAATTATTGCATGCCTAAAGTTTAGCTTAAGTGAAATAGAGATAAAAGAGACTTAATAATTAAATCAAATAATGATTTAATTAATAAGTGAAAGGTGACTTAATAATTAAATCAATAATGATTTAATTAATAAGTGAAAATACCCTTTTAACTCTAACAGAATCATTTTATTTGTGCATAAAGTCTAAGCCTCAAAATTATCAATTATACAAGTGAACGCCATCTAGAAATATAATTGCAATTATTTATTCTTTTTAAATTAGATTTTGGATATTTGCATTTATACAACATTGATTCTTAGGATTCTAATTTTAAATGCGAGAGATTTATTTATTTTTATATTTTATTGAATAGAGATCTTAAAGGTTTTGCCAAAAGCCTCACAATTTAATGTATGCTATTCTGCACTTGTTTATTATACTATTTTCTTTTTCTTTGAGGAAAATATTCGTCGACAAAGAATGCTTCATATTTTATTTTCTTATGTTGTTTAATATGAATGTTCAATGGGTGGGGCCATTCAATTTTGAAGTTCCACAAAATCAGAGTAATACAAAATTCAAGTTAACAAATGATAGTTATTATGCTTGTTTTGAAGAAGACTATAAACATCTTCTACCTGAAAATATTGATTGACACGAAGACAATATATGTTTCCTTTGAGCTTATGATACAAGTAGTGGGATCTGAATTGAAATGAACTAAGCCAATTGGTTGTGTTGAACAAGGGACTACTTGCAAAAAAATAATGGCATATCATTTAGAAAAATTGAAGCTACTATTTGACATTTTAAAGCTTTTGAAATGAGAAAGAGAATAACATTATGTTGCCAACATGAGGTGTTAGAATGACATCCAGATACATAATCACATGCTAAAATAGAGAAACTATTGATTGTTGTATTATTCTACATTCCAAAATGTTAAAATTGAATAGAAAAGAAACTATGGATTGGCATGCCTCAATATATAGACAAGTTTACAGTATGACTAGATAGTAAGATGATTCACATGAAAATTATGTCGAGGTGCTTCAAACATAGTCATAAATGTTAGATAACATTCTTTATTTTGAGGGATGTGTACTGGTTAATCCATGTTTAATTACTATCTGATGTTGTGCATCTTTTAACTTTATGGTTTAGCATTCTTAACTTGTTCTTGTGTCTTATTGAAGAAGAGTGTACATCATAGCCTTTTGGTCTAGTTATTATGAAGATAATCAATTGAAGTTGGGGTTATACATGATCACCAATACTATGAGTTAGAAGCCACTCATGGAATATTGTATTTGTTGCATATCACTACTAAATATGTCATAGAGTTTTTCTTTTTAGGCATTCATCTAGTAGCCAAGATAAAGACGCTTCTACATTTTATTGGTGTTTTGAATAGGTCACTGAGATTTTATTTTCAGGTATTCAACTAGTAGCTAAGATATCTAAAGTTGCTCCCACATTTTGTTGGTGTTAAGAATAGGTCATTAGTTTAAGAAAGGTGCATGTTGATGTAAATTACTTAGTTTCAATGATGACTTATTTTTTTTTGTATTCTATATAGAGTGATAAAAAAAAGTAGTTACATCAAACAGACAGTATCAGTTAGAGAGAACAAAAAAGGGAGGCACAGCCTCACCCAACCACCCAACAGCGGAGAGTTAAACGAGATTCATAATTACAAAAAACATAGAATAGGTAACATAAGCCCACTAGTGCAAGATGTCATTGTGGATGTCAACCTACGCAGTCCAGCCATTAGTGCCCTCCATCCAGACAATGTTCTTGAGTTCTTGGATTTGAGTCAGCATGAGATTTTACTCCTTATTATATTTGAGATTCTTCTTGATTTCCTTGTTGAGCTCCTTGTAGGCCTTATCAAATGTCTGGAAGTCTTCCATGTTCTTCCTCCAATCGTAGCCATGTTTAAGCTCATAAATGAAGAAGGTGGCATAGCCGTTCTTTAGGAACCTCTTAAGTTTCTCTTTATCCATCATAATTGTGGTATGGACGTGCAAAAATATTTTAAAGTGTGTGAGATCAAGAAATGATTCAGTAAGAGATCTTAGAGTGTTTTGATACTTTTCGTCATTTCTGTATTTCCAAATCATCCAAAGAATGTTAGACGAGATGATATTCTAGAAAAGACTAGCATCCTTTTTCAGACCAGCAATATTACCAATAATAATTTCCATGATATGAATATGAGTAGGGTAGGTAATGCCAAACCTGTTCCAAACCTTTTTAGCAAAAACAAAGTCTAAGAGGATATGTCTTCCAGTGTTAGGAAGTTTGCACAGGCTGCAATAATCATTCAAGTAGTTATCTTTCCTAATAGGAAGTCTATCCAGAGTAAGGAGCCATTTAAAGCACTTAATTTTTTCTTCAATGGGGCCTTTCCAAAGTCTTTCATAGATTTTGTTCTAATTTTTTAGATCAAGAGAATTATACCAAATAGTATTGACATGGTCAATGATGGAGCTATTATATCCAATAACTTTGTAGATATTTTTAGCCTTGATATTGGATATCATAGCTCCACTAGGCCATTTACAATTTAAAATTATGTGAGAATCAACATTACAAGCAACGAGAAGGTCTTTATAAGCCTTAGTAATCATATTGTAAGTTTTCTTTTGAGAGTCAGGTATATTGTATTTGTTCTTAAGACATTCCCAACTGATAAGTTTGTCCTAATCAAAGAGATCCGTCAGCTGAGATATGCCAAGTCTATTCCAAAACCTAGCAGAGCAACCCTGGGAGAGGGCTAAGGGTTTTCCAGAAAGGTGAAGATTCCACCAAATGGATCTTTCACCATACATGAGGTTATCATCATGGAAGTCTTTATTAGTGACAAAAGTTCTAACTTGGTCCCAATCTTTTCAAATGGATTTGAAGACATCCGAACCTTGGACAGCAGTGGAAAAATTGCCAATGATTAAGTCACTAAGTGGGAGATTCTTCCAATGTTTAGCTTTCTTAGGAGTTCCCCTCTCAATGTTATTCCTAATAAGGACCTTCCAGGGATCAAAAACTTCCATAGCATGAAAGATCCATTTGGTACCCAACGCCACCCCTTTGGTCTTAAGGTCCTTGAGACCCAGCCCTCCAAATTTTTTATCCGTGTGACACCATGCCCACTTAACAACATGCATCTTCTTGTTGCCTTTACCATCAGACCAAAGGAAGTTCCTGATAGCTTTTTGGATCTCCAGAATATGATAGTTACTGAACATCCAAGTGGAGGAGTAGTAGATATTATAGGAGGAAAGGATCTTCTGACAGACTTGAATTCTTCCAGCTAATGACAGAGATTGACAATGCCATTTATCTAGTTTCCTGGTAATTTTATCTTTAATCCAAAACCACATGTCTTTGAGGGAGGGCTCAACAGAGAATGGTAAGGCAAGGTACCTAACAAAAAAATGTGGGCCACCCCACTGAAGGTTGTGTTGACTAATCTAGTCAGGGGGGTTCTCTTCCCACGCAAGACATATGGATTTGGTCTGAGAGATCCCGGCACCAGAGATGGTATAGAAATAGCTAAGTTTGGACTGCAAAGCAAGGAAATTGACAGCATTAGCCTCAAAGAAAATGGTTGTATCATTAGAAAACTAAGAGTTAATAAGTTCTTTAGAATTGGGGAGAGTTATACCTTTAACAGTAGGAGAAAGGGAGTTATCCTGGAGAATGTAAGATAAGGCATCAGAGGCAATAACAAAAAGAGTAGGGGTGAATGGGCATCCCCATCTGATGGACCTCCCAAGTAGAAATGGTTTAGAGAGAGAGCCATTGATATCAATATGGGATAGGGAATCATTAAGAAGGACATGATTCAGCTTGCAGAAGGTATCAGGAAAACCAAAAGCCTTAAGCATCATAGAGATGAATTTCCACTATATTCTATCATAGGCTTTTTCAAAGTCCAGAAGTAGCATGGAAGAGTTTTGATGAGAGTAATTATCCCAATTCATGGCTTCCTAGCCAGTAATAAGGTTATCCAAAATGTACCTACCCTTGATGAAGCCAGTTTGGGAGGCACCAATCAGCTTAGGTAAAATACTCACAAGTCTAAGAGCCATAACTTTAGCCAAGATTTTATACGAAACATTGAGAAGGGTTATGGGCCTCCAATTATTAATAAGTGCCTTATAACCATCCTTAAGGATAATTTTAATGATGCCCCTATTGATAGTAGAACCAAGAGAGACATTAGCAAGGGCTTCCATATAGATATTTTGAAGGTCTTGGGAAATCCAACTAATGTTAGCCTTGTAAAATTCCATAGGGAGACCATCAGGGCTAGGGGCCTTATTATTGTGAAGATAGTTAATAGCCATTTTGATTTCCGCAAGGGAGATGTCTTTGGCAAGTAGAGCAGCATCAGTATTAGAAATTTTTTTAGGAATAAGGGGAGTGCACTTGTTTCTTATGTTTTCAGCCTCAGCAGAATCCTCCGAGGTAAAAAGATTCTTGTAATAGTTAGCAAAGGTAGTCTTGATGATATCAGGGTTAGAGATATCAAGATTATCCACAAGGATCCTACTTATGGTTTCATTATCTTGCTTATGCTTAATAAGGTTAAAGATTAATTTGGAGCCCCGGTCACCATTTTGAACCCAATGAGTAGGGGACCTAATCCTCTCACCCCTGATCTTAACATGTTGATGTTTCCTGAAGGCATATCTGGCAAAAAAAACATGAGAAGCAAGGTTAATATCAGAAGGACAAGTTTGCAAGTTGGTTTTAGCTTCCTGTAAGTCAGAGGAGAGATATTTCTTAGTGAATCTATAGTCCTTGGCCCTCTTTTGGCCAATGGTTTTCAACAGGCTCTGCCAAGCCAACAGGTTCATATCCCACTTATTGGCATGAGAGGCAGAGGGGGAATTGAGATGATTGATGTGGCAGATGATGGAAATGGCAGCCAACACATCCTCATCATTTAGAAGACTAGTATTTAAGATGAACTTAGCACTGAATCTTCTATTAAGAATAGGGGAGTTGGTAAAGATGATGCAAGCAGAGATGGGGTGGTGATCGGAGAGAGTGGTAGAGGTAACAAGAACAAAATTACCCTTGGTATCAGGGATTAAGGAGAAGAAGTTTTTATAGTTTTTATCTATGATTCAGAAATATGAATAATTTTATAATTTTTATTTGTTTATAATCTGGTATATGAATTTTTTTACAGATTCAACATTTAAAGATCAAACATTCTCTTGTAGCATTTGATAAATGCAATGCATAGACACACAACAAAGATGAGAATGAAATATTTGAAGACATTTCTTTTCTTTCTAATGATTATGACTATAGATGAATGTTGATTAGAATATGTATGTATGTTTATATCACATAATTATATAGTTCACACATTTACATACATGTCATTTATTTTAAACATGTTGATGAAGTGTAAGTTCATAAGTTTTTCTTATATATCTAGGATGAAAGTGGTTTTAATTTTTTTTCTTAAAGTTTCTCTATAATTTTGTTCTAGGGGATATTTTATAGTCATAGTAGAAAATGTAAACATAGAAGGTGTTAGTCATTATTTATTGTGTTGCACAGAAGAGACATTGAAGTTAACAAAAGTAGAAACAAGTGATGGAAGATTGTTTCTTGTAGGTTCAATGATATATTGATGATAAAAAAGGTTAATTTATCTAATTTATCAATTATTCCCACCTTATAAATTTCTAAGTTATGGGAATCCGGTTATGCTTCAATCCTCTTTTTATTTAAACAACACACAAAAAGGGACATAGAACATGTTTTTCTTGTCATATGTGAATAATTTCATTATTTGTACTTGGTTTTTATTTGGGATATGGAATATTTTATAGATTCTACATTGAAGGATTTATCACTCCCTTGTAACATTTGACATTTGGCAGATGGTGAGGAGAAGGAGATCGTTGCAGTCACAAAGCGAGAAGTTCAAAGAGTTTTGCAGTCGCAGCAACCCTGACAGAGGGTATCATCACCAACACTTGGCAGGAGGGTTGCATTCTGACATGGCAAAAATATTCAAGGGACCCCCTTTTGTCCAACCCGCAAACCCTCGACCTACTGGTTTTAGATATTTGCCCAATGATTTTACCCACTGCCATTTTGTGGAAAAGAATGTCCCTTTCAATTTAAAGAGCAAGTCGCGTAACACTATTTTCTCTGGTAAAGCCATTGTCCAACCTGTTAAACCCTTCTTTGTTAACCCTAGGTTTCATATGAACTCACAGAAGGATTGGATACATCACGACAAGGAAACTCCATGCGAGTTTTATGGCTCATCATGCCGGGAGTAAGGAGAATCATCCTGTCAAGCTCATTCTAGATCGATGGCTCCCCTACATAAAACATTGGCAGCTGCTCAGAAATATCATCCCAATGCTAGGGGGTTTTCCTCATGCATCCTGCCCGAACAAGGGAACCAGTGCAAGAAGGGAAAATACATCAAGGATCAGCCAGTTTTTGACATTTGTGAAGGCACTCCCTCAAGATCCCCCATGCAAACTAGCTACGCGCATTCGGGTGAAAACCATTTCTGTGTAGATCCAGTACTTTCCCGCATTAAAGCACCCTTCAAACCAAACAAAATTTGGGTGCCCATCTGAAATCTCAACCCTCCTGCACATACCCATTTTCCCCTAGATGGTCATGCTTCAGAATCTGGCATGCATTATCATGGAGGCCCGTTTATGAGTAAAGACAACAAAGCTCCACTTGAGATTACTCTGTCGCAACAGATCTTACAAAAACCAATCGAACATTTGCAAGGTACTGTGCTCATTGGTAAGTTCTCAGACCAATCTCTTGATTTTTCAATTGTCATAAATTGGGCCTTTGATAGTTGGAAGGGTTTATCAGACATTTTTTTATTAGATTCAGATATAGGGGCTTTTATAGCTTCTTTTAAATTAGCAGTTTTTAGGGATTCTATACACCATTATAAAGGGTGATTTTGTAATGGCCATGGTCTATTCACTCGGGCATGGTCACCAAATTTTAAACCATCTAAATCTGAATGTTGCTTCTTTCCATACTGGATCTCTCTCCCGTTGCTTCCTTTAGAATACAGGGAGCTGGAAATTGTGGAAACCATCGCTAATAAAATTGGCATTTTTGTCAAACATGATCTTCTCCCATTTGAATATTGACATCATGATAATCACATTTGTGTGTTACTTTTCCCCTCAAATCTCATACCAAATCAAATTAATATCTTATCAAAATGGGGGAATTTGGATCAGAACTTTGTTATAGAGGAAGCAAGGGATTGCCAGCAACATCAAAACTACCTAGGTCATTTCACTACACAATGTAAGAAATCAGAGCACTCTAAAACCCTGTTATGTGTGGATCATTGCACAGATCCAGTAGACTGCTTTGTCCAGACCTGCATGCATGATATGGGAGAGGAAATTATTTTACACAGGGATTTGAGCTATGCTGAGCCAGTATTTAAGAATAAAATCCCCTCTCTAGTACTTAAAATTATAGTAAATAAAAGTGGGACCCCAGTTTCTGATACTCCTAATCAACAAATGTTATCATAGATTCATAAAATATATAATTTTTTTACCTCCAAGTTCTACAAACTACCAACTCGCTGCCAGCCCACCCAGTATAAGCCAAGTCCAGTGTCGCTGCCCTTAGCGATTACTCAAGGGGAAAATTTTGTTTTGCAATCTTCAAATGTGAATGATATAATACATCAATTGATGTTCCAAAATCTACCAATTAGTTTTATCAACATACATGACTCACTCAGTCAATAAGCAATAAGTGATTTGAAAGTTATGAATCTATCAGACCAAAGGATTACAGAATTGGCCACCAAATTGATATTTGAGATAGCGGCAGAAGAGGGATTGTTGGACGAAATAGAACTAATCATCACACAATCAAGCTTGGAAAATTTTGAGGACAACATTCATGAGAACAAGATGTCACCTATTTCTTTTGATCAGATTTATCACCCAATATCAACTTCGGAAAATCAAGAATATCAAGATCCATATGAGAGTCAAAATCTATCGGCCATTCTGGATAGCTCAGACATTGAGCGAGAATGTAATCTGGAAGTAATCCTTTATAACCAAACTGGAGTATGGAAGTGAGACATTGCATTCATGGAATCAGAATGTGAGGAGATGGACAATTTTGGAAATCAAGAACAAGGGTTGATAACTCAAAGTTTAGAATAGGAAATAGTGGCTCATAAGGTACCTCATGAGTTAGCAAAGGGAACCATAGATTATGCAGAGCTAGGTCACAAAATAAGCCCTATGTATTTGGTAAGTAAATATCCATTGCTGACCATCCATCAAACCCTCTCTCAGGCTACTCCAGTCAAATCGACATTGAAAAAAAGAGGTAGAAAACTTAAGAATATTCAGACTAAAGAAGAAATTGCAGTAGGTATCCAATCTACTCTGGATGAAAAATTCACACCCTCAAAAAGAATGACGAGGAGAATGATGAGTTCTCCTTGTCAATCATGAAGATTATTTCATGGAATGTCAGAGGTTTAAACGCCTCTGACAAAACGTGTAGAATTAAGCTCGAGATTGATTCTATGAAAGAAGATGTTATCTTGTTGTAGGAAACTAAATTGTCATAGGAGAAATTTGCTAAAACAATTGGGAAATGGATAGGCTGGCAATCATCTCATAGACCATGTTTGGATGCATCTAGGGGTTTGGTTGTCCTATGGGATCCCAAATCAATCCAAGGTCAGCTCATAAAGCAAGTCGATAATTGGAAAGTAGTAAGCATGAGTTGTTATGATTAAAAATTTCTCTTGATAAATGTCTATGGCCCTATAGCAACGGTGGATAAGCAGAGAGTTTGGTAGGAATTGACCCATATGATTCAGTCACATCAGCTACATCACATAATTATTGGAGGTGATTTTAATCCTATCTTAAAATTATCTAAAAAATGTGGTGGCATTAACCCACCTCTGAAAACAATACAAGATTTTTCCCATTTTGTACAAGATAATAACCTTGTAGACATAGAGCCAAGCAAAGGTGCGTACACTTGGACCAATAAAATATCTAATTTTGCTCAAATTGCAGTGAGACTAGATCAATTTCTTGTAAAACAGAATTGGAATCTCATAAAGACATCTTTTCAGTCAGACATTTTACCAAAACTAGGCTCAGACCACTTTCCCATCAACATCCAAGTGAGTTTTAAATTGGGCTCTCAAGATATACCTTGCTATTCATCCTTCAAATTTGAGAATATGTGGTTATGGCATCCAGCCTTCCTGCCCCTAATCAGACAATGGTGGACGTGTGCCCCTCACCTGGATGGTACTAAAAAGCATCAATTTGCATCTAAGTTGAAATATACTAAAGCCAAGATCAAGAAATGGAATGAATTAGTCTTCAAGAATATTTTTAAAGAAAAAGAGATAGTAAAGAAAAAACTAGAAGAGGTGTTGGATAAGATTACCAGACATGGCATGGACAATGACTCTTTCCTTGGCCAAAAAAACCTATCACTAGAATGGGAAGAATTATGCAGTAGAGAAGAGATTTATTGGAGATAGAAATCTTGGGAGCTATGGCTCAAAGAGGGGGATAAGAATACAAAATTCTTCCATGTCTCAGCTAAACAAAAAATAGCATCTAACGAGATTTTTTCAATCAACAATGCGGAGACAGGTACCCTAATTACAGATCCTCAAAGCATCCAAGATGAAGGAGTGAGGTTTTTAAAATCATTACTTGCCCCTCAAAATATACCTACCTATTTGGATGCCAGGGAGGTTGAGCTTCTTGCAGCCATACCATCTATTGTTTCAGAATTAGAAAACATCAAGCTAATGGCGCCATTCACAATCCAGGAATTAAGAAAAGTAGTCTTCTCCCTTCCCCCAGATAAAGCGCCAGGTCTGGATGGATTTACAACTACTTTCTTCCAAGCATTCTGGGACATAGTTGGGTGGGATCTTTTGGGAGTTATTGAAGAATCCAAATCTAGTAAGTCCATGTTAAAATACTTCAATACTACCAATATAAATATTATTCCCAAAACAAAAATCCCTAAGACTTTTGCTGAGTTTAGGCCCATATCCTTGTGTAATACGGTCTATAAAATCATCACAAAAGCCATATATCTTAGATTACAGCACCTAATTCCAAGTCTAATATCACAACCTCAAGGAAGTTTTGTCCCCGGTCGGGAAACAATGGAGGGAGCATTAGTGGCACATGAAACACTACATTCCATTAATTCTGACAAAACCCCAAATTTTGTCATTAAGTTGGATATGATGAAGGCATATGATAGGGTCAGCTGGAATTTCTTATTTAAAGTCTTACATAAATTTGGATTCTCCAAAGCATGGTGTAAATGGATTCATGCCTGTGTATCGGGGGCTTGGTTTTCAGTAGTGATTAATGGAGTTCCTGCAGGTTTTTTCTCATCTACACAAGGGATTCGGCAAGGAGATCCTCTATCCCTAGTCCTTTTTATTCTGCTAGCTAAATCATTCAACAGACATATCCAACATAAACAGGCTATAGGACTCTGGCAAGGTGCACACATTGGTGAAACAAACATCAGCATTACCCACACCTTATTTGTAGACAACACCCTGCTGTTTGGAGCCTCCATGATCTCAGAAGCAAAATAGATTAAAGACTCACTAGATATGTATACCTCAATCTCAAATCAGAAAGTGAATCCATAGAAATCTAAGATTTACTTGTTCAATACAAATCATATTATAGCCAACAAGATTGTTAATATTCTAGGCTTCTCAGTAGACTCTCTACCGTCAATTTACTTGGGAATCCCTTTTTTTGTAGGAGCCAATTGAACAAGCTATTGGGAACCCATTATTGACAGAATCAAATCAAGAATGGTTGCTTGGAAAGAAAGACGGCTCTCCATCTTAGGCAGAATTATTCTTATTAAAATAGTGCTCTCTGCAATTCCAAACTATTATATATCAGTCCTCAAAGCCCCCTCTTCGGTCATCAACTCCATCCAAAAAATCTTGCGATAATTCCTATGGACAAAAAACATGAATGGAGATAAGAAAATTCCTTTGGTCTCACTCGATTGTATGGCACAAACAAAGCACCTTGGGGGAGCAGGGACTCATGATCTCCACAAACGGAATATAGCATTTGGGGGAAAGCTAGTTTGGCAAATGTACTCTAAGCCCAACAATTTTTGGTGTCAAATCATGTAGCAAAAATACTTAGATGTTAATAAACCTGCTAGAGTCATGACCATCCTTGATCCCCAAAAAGGATCAGCAATCTGGGACTTCATGATTGCCTCAAGGGAGATTGTAACTAATCATATATCTTGGGAAGTTAATAGTGGTACTCAAGTTAATTTTTGGCATGACTCATGGAATGGGGCTATGCCATTAAGTGAGTTGGCAGATGTGGATAACATGATAATTGCATCTAAAAATGTATGGGGTTCATTTCTGATAAAATTTGTCTCTGCAGTATCAGTACATTCAAGAAAGGTGATTTGGAAAGATCCAATAGTTTTGAATCTTTGTCCATTGGAATGCCATCTTTTCAAAAAAATCTTGTCAGAAAAAAATGTATATTTATCAAATTCTGAAGATAAGGTGCTCTGGGTCCCAGGAAAAGAGGGCAGTTACAACATCAAGGATGGGTATAACACTATCTAGCAACAAGGAACCATATCTACCCCTTGTCGAGCATTCACATTTTGCTGGAGTCATCTCACATTACCCAAAGTAGGATGCTTCTCATGGTTGACATTGACAAATAGAGTTTTAACCAGCGATAGACTTCACAAACTTCAGATTGCACAACCTTTTAACTATGTACTATGTGGGCATGATATAGAAAATGTAGATCATCTATTTTTATCTTTCTTGTTTGCACAACATTGTTGGTCTTTTGTGTTGAGGAAACTCCACTACTCGATGCCTTTGCCAAGTACTCTCTGGGACATGTTTCAGTCTTGGCCAGAATTATATATACACTCCCTTTTCTCTGCATTATGGACATGCATCCCATCTTTGGTTGTATGGGCAATCTGGTGGGACTGAAATAAAAGAATCTTTCATAAAAGTTCCTCTACAATTGAGATAGTATTATCTAATCTGGAAAAGTCAATATCTGAAATGGTAAACTCCAGTCATTCAAAGCTTAAGTGTAATCTTCACATGACAAGTTGGGATAGCATGATATCAAGGGAATGGAGTCATATTCATGCACCATTTGGTTGGTGTCAGCAAAATCCTAACATCAAGCCACAAGATCGCAAACTGATCTGTTGGATTCCTCCAGATAATGGTATTGTGAAATTAAATTTTGATGGATCCTTGAGAGGTAATCCAGGTGATTTAGGGGTAGGTGTGTGTATCTGAGATCACCATGGTTCCGTTAAAGCAATAAAATATTTCCCTCTTCCCTAAGGTACAAATAATATAGTGGAAGCTCATGGACTATTCATTGGCCTCACATTGGCTAGAGCTGGTGGATTCAAACGACTACAAATAGAAGGGGATTCCTTTCTCATTATAAATGTGTGTATAAAAAGAGAATCACACAGCTGGCAATTAGGTTACATCTTTCGAAAAATCTGGTGCCTACTAGATTCCTTTGATGAAATCTACATATCTCATACCCTTCGAGAGGGGAATGTAGTAGCATATTACCTTGCTAATATAGCATGCGATGGAAATGAAGTGACGTCACTAGCACCTGATGAAATCATTAAACAGGACATAAAATTGTAGAATTTGATCCATGCGGACATGATAGCACCTTTACAGGAGAGGGATGCGAATATGGCATCTTAAATAGTTGTTAGGTGAGGTGGGCAATTGATACATTAATGATTATATCTCACATGATAAGGGTATGAGACCAATGGTGTGTGACAATCTGTCTTTAGCCAATCATAAGTGGAAACTTATTAACCACAGCTGATATGCCGCCACCTCTTCTACTCTTCTAATTTTAAAGAATTTGGTTACATGTGTGGGATGTCTATCCACTGCGAGGAAGTGCAACCCCAGTATTTCTCAAGCGAACTTCTCATCCCCGCTGTACAATCTAATATCATCTTTTTTCATTCCTGAGATTTTTGGGGATCCACCAGACATGACCAATTATGGCTCATGGGCTGTGAATGTACTAATGGGTCTATATATCCTCCCAACCCCACACTCAAACCAGTCATTTCATATAATTTCACTGGTTTCTATGGAGCCAAGGGCTGGATAGATTCAAAAGTGCAAACAATGCAGTAGATACCACCATGATATTCTGCCGAGGAATTACAGACTGAGGCTACAAGATATTGGGTTGGAAGAGGTGCTTCCTATGATTGTTGATGAGGGTTCCTTTGATGCCATGTTCATTTTCCATTCTCAGAAGATTTGGGTTTCCATATGCATTATTATCGGGGATGAAATCCTTGCCCCACATGTGCACCAATTCCTCTTCCCATCACAACTTGTTGCAATCTTCTTGTCCAAATCTCTGGATCTGATACAATTAGTGCCCCTATTTGTTTCCTTGGTAGAGAAAGTAATTAACACAAAATACTTGCAGAACAATGTGCTCATGCAGGCTCTACAGAAATATGACCTCTGGGAGGGGATGGCGCTAGTGGGGGGTTTGTTTTCTCATCACGAACTGCTCACAAATCATGATTGTATGCAAGTGTATGTCAATATAAATTGATCCTTGGAAGAACAGGACACACGGTATGCAGAGAATGTTCTGTGTTTTATGAATCGTAGATTAGGTTTTCACATGGTGGACTCAATCAAAAACAAGGTGAATGCATTGTTGGCTCTCCTCAAATTCCCAAACCTCCCCCCACCTAAGGCTGAGATCTTGCTTCACCCAAGCTCTGTCAATTGCGGTCAATCCTCTCAGATGTTAGATGTGGTGACGGACCTCAACATTCATCCACCGGATTCAAGTGGTATGCCTCTGCCAGGTGTTCAATTTACCCATTTTTCTAGCCTTGTTGTGCCCAGCTACCCTGACTCGGTGCCCTACTACTTTGATTCAGCTTGCCCCCGTGGAATACCGCCCATTTCTACACTGATGGGAGAATCCACATGCTTGGAATCACCAGATTTGGCAATAGTTGCTACAAAAGAACTGTCGGGTTGATCCCTGTGTGCTACAGAGTCTCCTACTGTGGATTGGGGCTCAGTGGCCATGGTAAAACATTAGCTCCCATGTTGGTCTCTGTTAAAATTTTGGTGGCTTTTCGATTAAAATATGGTTAAGTGTTCATTGTAATGCTTTTTTGAGTGATTGGCACACTATTGGGTTTTAAATATGATGTCAATTTGTGTATATCACTTATCTTGATTTTACCAGCTTGTGGGATTTGCTTCTTCAATGTATAAGTGCCTTTTTGGCTTTTTTGGTATCCACATATGTAACTAAGCTTTATAGTATATATAGTTGTATTTAACAATGACCCCAGGGTTTCTTTCTGGTTCTTCCATGGGGGAGTTATTGAACCAGTTTATTAATAAAATATGGTGGTTACCCCACTTTTGATTAAAAAAAAAAAACATTTGACAAATAAATTGCATACTAGATATGCTTTAATATTTTGCATGCATCTTTGTATAGATGTACGGAAAACAAGAGAATGAAATCCTTGAAGACACCTGTTTTCTTTCTAATAATAATTACCATATGTCAATATTGATAAAAAAATGTATTTATAATTAAGTCACATACTTATATTGTGCAAAAATTTATGTCTGTATAGCTACTTTTAAATTGTTTGATCTAGTGTAAGTTCAAATTTATTTGATATATATCTAGGTTGAAAGTGGCTCTCAGTTTTTTACTTGAAATATCCATGTAAATTTGTTGTAGGAGATATTTTGTAGACATAGTGGAAGATATTGTGTTGCACATAAGAGATGATGAAGTTAAGAAATGAAGAAATTATTGATGGAATTTTTTTTCTTGTTGTTCCAAAGAATATGTATAATAGAGGAAGGGGCGTATAGAAACCCAATAAAAGCCTAGATCTAACCAAATAACAACCAAAATAATGTTGGCAATTTTAAAACTTCTAGCACTATCCTAAATATCAAGAAAAACAAAAAACAAACTGATAAGATAAGAAGCTCAAGGAGGATATTGAGGCAGGGCTTCTCGTAGAAAGGTATTTTAAAAATAGCTAGAAGAAATTCAAGAAAAATCACATTCACCACAAGCTCCATATTTCTCACTAAAATATCATGACATGGATAAAGATAAATGAAGTAACTCCACCAAGAGTGGGGGTCATTAAAGTGGGAGTAGCTCAAAATTCTTGCCTCTTTCGAGAGTAACCAATAGATTACTTAGAAACCTCCATCAAAAGCATCTATCTCAAAAAAAGAGAGCCAAATAATCTCTAATAGAGGTCTGAAAATGAGCTCCATCCGCTTAAACAATAGAAAAAGAACCCAAAAAATATTCTCTACCATCAACTCTAAACTCTCTGCAAACCAAAGCCAAAGCATTCACCTACCCCAATAATATTTCAAACAAAAAAACTAACAACAAATAATAGAAAAACTCCAAGAGGGAGCTGTAACTGCAAGAGACATAGTAGAGCCACCATCAATAAAATTCCTCAAACAACAACACAACACTCTAGTGTTGAGGGGGATTTGTGATGACCTCGCCAATAGGGGGAGTTATCACCGAATACTGGAGTATCAACCAACTTTGTCTAAATAGGTTTATAGGAGAGCGGGCTCACCTAACCTCCAAGCACCTAGTAGTTGGGTCGCGACGGTGTGGGGATATCTTAGCTGGACGGGTGATTGTTTGTTTTGGGGGGAGAACTATTTTTGTCATATTGACCTCTGAAACTTCAATGATAATGAGTTTTCTGATAGCATTCCTTATATCTAGCAAAGAAAATATCGAAAGATATGATAGGGTTAGTATATACCCGTCTACCTGAGGGAGGTCCATCTTGTCTATACCTATATCTTTATACTCGGGGTCCTCACGTGGCCCGGTGTCTAAAAAAGTCCATGGCAATGTCAGAAGTTTAAGATGTTCCATCATTATTTTCGCCATCTTGGTGTATTTTCATTTTCAAATGTCATAGTCATCCTGGAAGTTAGCCCAAAACTCTTCTAAGTGTCAAGCATGGGGGTTGACTCCCCGGGGCATTAGCCTACTAGTCGCCCCAAGTACACCATAAGCCTTGCGACTGGAAAAATATTTCGCTAACAATTATTTTATTTAGATAGCTTATTTTAAGAAAGGATGATAGTCTAGAATTTTATTTAATACATCTTTTGGATCATGTATAAACATTATTGCAAATACCCCCTAGTTGATAGTTTCTAGAACTTAGCATATCCATAGTAAGTCTAATAATATTTCCAAGGTGACCAGATTATGCAAACTTGGTGCTTTGATGGCTTTATAATTCCTTCCATGGTAGAGAACATTTTCTAAGGATTAAACATTAACTTGGGATTAGTTTCTTTGAGTTCAACGAATTAAATTGCAAGATTTTTTTACAATAAATTCCATTTTTCTTATGTGCACCTCAAAAGTTGCATTTTTTTTAACTATATTTTGGATATAACATGTCTTGTATGCTTTTGATTGGATTTGTAGATGGATAGAAATTCCTCCCCATTTACAAATACAGGAGAACATAGAGTTCCATAGGCAGGGTAGGCAAAATGGAGTCTTGTGATTCTGACGATGACCTAGTTTTTTATTGCCTAATTTCTATATTACAATAATCTCAACAAGTTGCACATAAATAATCAAACGAGATAGTTTTTAGAATGTTTATTTTGACATGCAGGTGCCACATAAGTGGCATTGAATCTCTATAGAACATATATTTTCATAATAGGAGCCTCTACAAAATAGGCTTCCAAGGTGCTTAAGCCTGCAAAAATTCAAGCCTGAAACAGTTGTAGGGATTATTAGAGGGTGTAGGTGCACAGACAGTTGGCGTCTAGAACTTATTTTGTTTGCATGTTGCTGAGAGGTGGATGATGTTGTCAGTGCCTAAAAAAAGCACATATATTTATACATAGCGTGTTTCTTCGTCAATCTCATGAGAAACATCTTGAGTCAAAATAGGGCTTTCAATATGGATTTTTATGATAGGTTCTAGAATGCTTTAAAGTGTGAACTTGTGTATACAATTCTTAAAAATATGGAGGAGAAGCCACTCATTGTATCACATGAACACAAATATAAGGAAGCCAAGAATGATGATATAGATGAGGATGAACACACAGATTGGTATTTTTGTGAGTTTTATATGCATGAGCATATTAAAGACATGGGAAGAGGAATCAGAGAAGGGTCCAACCAATTTTACTAGAGTGTGGTTGGAGGAGGACACAAATATGCTAATTTATTCTACTACACTCTAGGTACTATTCATTCTCTATTTCAAACATTATATCAATAAGTTTATTGCGAGTTTTGTATTCAATTTTTAAATCTGAAAGCCAATGTTATGAACTAGATAGGTAAGATGAAACAATTTCCACCTTTCTGTAAATCTCTTAAGAGGGTTTTTTTTTTTGTGCTGGTCATTCTTTTACTTAAAGAGGACAAGAAGTTTTGGGATCTAGTCTAGAAAACAAATTCTAGGAAAAAGAAGTGTTTTTATTTTTTTCTAACTGCATGCTTAGTTTCGTAGAGTTCTAATGTCTTGTATAAGTCTATGTTGTTTTTAATGCTACAGCTAGAGACAATGAAGATCTCACTAATTTGCAATATTAACTCCACTTAATAAAAATGTTACTTTATGATGACGTGTCTTTCATCTTAAATAGAAAAACTAAAATGTAGAGGTCATCATGTGGAGAAGGTGCGTGGAGCTTTAGCATATAGATGCTACAATGCAAAAATTATATTTCTTGTTGTGGTGGAAATTTCAAATTCGAGATAATAAGATTACTTATAAACTTAACCAACTACCACTTGAAGGGCTACAATCCCAAGGTCAGTAGGTTACTCTAATTTTATTTAAAAAGACACACAAAAGTAGTATGCAATTCATTATTTACTTCATTGGGATAATATTTTTAAACATGATCTCACAAAAATTTTTGTTTTGGTAGATGGCAGGAGTAGACAGTGGTAGAGAATCGTCTGTCCTATGTTCTTTTATGCCTAAATCCATAGGTTAACTCCAGTATCTGCGATACCTTGACATGAATAGTATGAAAAAAACTTGTCTCCCAATAGAATTTTTTGATATTCAATGCTTGGAAGATTTATATCTAAGTAGATGTGATTGAAAGCCTTGCCTAAAGATTTTGGAAATCTTATCAAGTTAAAAGAGGCTTGAAGTAGAGAAAAAAATTCTTGTCTAAATTCCCACAATGCTTCCAACATCTTGAATCTTTACAGAATAAAAAAATGGCCTAGAATGAAAATTTTTTAAAGTTCCCTGCTCTTCCAAAAAGCCTTATTATACTCAATGTCAAAAGATATTCAAAATTGCGAGTAATATTTCTCATGTATGATATGGGACCTTTGAAGACTATGGATCTATTTCACTGTAAAAAGCTTGCTCAACTTCAACCATTAGCTCGATGACATATATCTGAGATATCTTAATCTAGATGAATGTAAGAAACTTGTTAAATTGGATTCTCGTCCAAAACAAGTTGCTTCTTTATGCATTTAATGATGCTCACACTTGTATAAATTATCCTTCATAGAAGAAGTCAACAAAACAAATGCGTATTCTAGTGCTTCTTCTCTTATGCATTGTTATGATCAAACACAAAGGCTATGCATAATAGGAAGTTCCAAAATTTGTCTATATATCTTCTTTATGCATTTCATGCTGCTCACAATTGTATAAATTATCCTTCATAGAAGAATTCAACGAAAGGAATGTGTATTTCAGTTCCTCTTCTCATATGCATAGTTATGATCAAACACAAAGTCTATGCATGATAGGAAGTTCCAAAATTTGTCTATATATTTACTATTTGTTGAAGGTTTATTTCCTATAGTCGTTTTCCCATCTGTATTTTACTATTGATGGCTTTAAGTTTTCTTTCTTCCATTTCACATTTGAGCACAAATTATACGTATTTCCTTCGAAATTTTTTTACTTTATTTTTTTGGGTAGACACATACCCATTTGAAGATGTAAAATTTGCAAGGTAATTAATCCCCTTACATAGCCTAAAAATTTTCTTTGCATAAACTTTTCTATTTTACTCAATATTATGTCACATTGTTCACAGATTTGATTGTGCTACAGGGAGATGAAGGTCGTCTGACCAATATCCAACCCAACAAAAATCTTATTAAAAAAAAAATATATAAAAAAAAATTAGAGAAAAACTAGGATCTTCCCTTTATTATGTCTTTTGTTTTATCAGGTGAGGTAAGAGAAGTTAGGTCTACAATAATAGGTTTCTCCCATTAAAAATGAAAATTTTCTCTTCAAACCTCTGCAGAATTACATTTTAAACAAGTTTATTGTGAAACCTTCTAAAATTAAAAACATATTATATGTAGTGTAGCCGGCTAGAAGGAAAGAACCTTAAGATTGCTTTAAATATTATTTCAAACTATATAAAAATTTTGAACCCTCCATTTTTTTAATTAACACAACCATAGCTTGGAATGGAATCGTAATAGACTGGTTATCCTAATTGTCTTCTGGTTATTAAATGAACTAATTGAAGAATTTAATTTGCTAGGATCTACCACAATAGAAAGAAAAGTAATGATAGTGGAATCATTTTATTTGTGCATAAAGTCTAAGCCTCAAAATTATCAATCATACAAGTGAACGCCACCTAGAAATATAATTTCAATTATTTATTCTTTTTAAATTGGATTTTTGATATTTGCATTTATACAACATTGATTCTTAGGATTCTAATTTTAAATGCGAGATTTTTTTTTTTTATATTTTATTGAATAGAGATCTTAAAGGTTTTGGCAAAAGCCCCACGGTTTAATGTATGCTATTATGCACTTGTTCATTCTACTATTTTCTTTTTCTTTGAGGCAAATATTCGTCGACAAAGAATGCTTCATATTTTATTTTCTTATGTTGTTTAATATGAATGTTCAATGGGTGGGGCCATTCGATTTTGAAGTTCCACAAAATCAGAGCAATACAAAATTCAAGTTAACAAATGATAGGTATTGTGCTTGTTTTGAAGAAGACTATCAACATCTTCTACCTGAAAATATTGATTGACTCGAAGACAATATATGTTGCCTTTGAGCTTATGATACTATTGGAAATATGGATGGAGTAACTGAGAGGGGAGGGGTGAATCAGCTACCACAAAAATAAATCCACAAGTCCCTTAGATGTCTTCAATATATATTACTGTTATTCGGTAAATTGACCTTTTATTGTTCACTAAACATTCACAGTTACTGACATGCATAAAAAAAATATCATGAACACAAGTAACACAAGTAACACCAGATATAACGTGGAAACCCAATTTGGGAAAACCACCAATGTAACTAGTTACTGATTTTCACTCTTNTGAAGTGAGCCCTGTTAGGAGCCAACCCTGTTAAAGGTTACAAAACACACTGTTAGGTGTGACCCTGTTAGAGGATTTAAACACCCTATGAGGAGTGGCCTTGTGAGAGGTCTTTAGAAAAATTCAACTAAATTTCCACCTTTTTAGAGGATTTACAAAATGGTTGTTAGACCAACTCTGTTAAGAGATTTCGGTATCACTGCTACAATTGTTAGAAAGCAACAATGAAGTGATCTGAATAAATACAACTTATCTTGGTGATACAGATCTCTGTTCTGCTCCAATAGATCCTCACTGATCACATATATCTTTTCAGCACCTCAAGGATATCACTAATCCTTCATCAGAATTCGCACATTCCTGCTTCTTTACATTTCATCTCTCT
>MU225333.1:1541487-1558383 GCA_018584345.1 Thuja plicata | reverse complement strand
AGCTGGTGTTAACAGTAAAATCTTGCTACTTACTTCGACTGTGCCATTAACCTGCTGTTAATGTGCCTCCAGTCCCCTGTTCTTGGGCCAGCACCCTCTTGCTGCTTTTATCTATCAAAAACATTTGAATGTATATGAGGATACAAAATTGTTCTTGTCCTTAATAGCTTTCTATGGTAATCTAAAAATAGTGATATATTGCTATCAGGATTTAACTGTGTAGTTTTTGAGTCAAACTCATTGACCCATGGAGGAAACTCTATAGTTAAGCGCGCTCGAGCTGGAGTAGTACTGGGATGGGTGACCTCCCGGGAAGTCCCGGTGCTTCACCTCTGTGAGCATCACCTAGATCCAATGAGTGCTAAGTGTTCCATTCATTCTCATGAGAKATGGGTTCATGTTGAACCACTACTCATGAATTATGGGTCAATGAGTTTGACTCAAAAACTACACAGTTAAATCCTGATAGCAATATCACAATTTGACTTGCTGTGGAAAAATATCTCCTACTTATCAATCTAAAAATAGTTTATATCACATGAACCTTACTTAGTATTTATTAACATATGTGTAATGATTCTATCTGTGAGCTTTGCATTTATTAATGTATATCTTTGAATATCATTTTCATCAATAACTAGCACAAAGTATATCTATGAAAATTCATTTCTAATTATTGCTATGTTGATGGAGGTTACTAGAACATCCTTATAAATATATGATAAAATAAAAAATTATTTATTTATATTCTAGTATAAAATTCACCTCATAATGTATCTATGAGTCACAAATATGAATAATTTTATAATTTTTATTTGTTTATAATCTGGGATATGAATTTTTTTACAGATTCAACATTTAAAGATCGAACATTCTCTTATAGCATTTGATAAATGCAATTCATAGACGTGCACAACAAAGATGAGAATGAAATATTTGAAGACATTTCTTTTCTTTGTAATTATTATGAGTATAGCTGAACGTTGATTAGAATATGTATGTATATTTATATCACATAATTATATAGTTCACACATTTACATACATGTCATTAATTTTAAACATGTTGATCAAGTGTAAGTTCATAAGTTTTTCTTATATATCTAGGATGAAAGTGGTTTTTATTTTTTTTCTTAAATTGTCTATGTAATTTTGTTCTAGGGGATATTTTATAGTCATAGTAGAAAATGGAAACATAGAAGGTGTTAGTCACTATTTATTGTGTTGCGCAGAAGAGACATTGAAGTTAACAAAAGTAGAAACAAGTGATGGAAGATTGTTTCTTGTAGGTTCAATGATATATTGATGATAAAAAAGGTTAATTTATCTAATTTATCAATTATTCCGACCTTATAAATTTCTAAGTTATGGGAATCGGGTTATGCTTCAATCCTCTTTTCATTTAAACAACACACAAAAAGGGACATAGAACATGTTTTTCTTGTCATATGTGAATAATTTCATTATTTGTACTTGGTTTTTATTTGGGATATGGAATATTTTATAGATTCTACATTGAAGGATTTATCATTCCCTTGTAACATTTGACAAATAAATTGCATACTAGATATGCTTTAATATTTTGCATCCATCTTTGTATAGATGTACGAAAAACAAGAGAATGAAATCCTTGAAGACACTTGTTTTCTTTCTAATAATAATTACCATATGTCGATATTGATTAAAAAACATATTTATAATTAAGTCACGTACTTATATTGTACAAAAATTTATATCTATGTAGCTAGTTTTAAATTTTTTGATCTAGTGTAAGTTCAAATTTATTTGATATATATCTAGGTTGAAAGTGGTTCTCAGTTTTTTACTTGAAATATCCATGTAAATTTGTTATAGGAGATATTTTGTAGACATAGTGGAAGATATTGTGTTGCACATAAGAGATGATGAAGTTAAGAAATGAAGAAACTACTGATGGAATTTTTTTCTTGTTGTTTGAAAGAATATGTATAATAGAGGAAGGGGTGTATAGAAATGAAATAAAAGCCTAGATCTAACCAAATAACAACCAAAACAATGTTGGGAATTTGAAAAATTCTAGCACTATCCTGAACATCAAGAAAAACAAAAAACAAACTAATAAGATAAGAAGCTCAAGGAGGATATTGAGACAGGGCTTCCCGTAGAAAGGTATTTTAAAAATAGGTAGAAGAAATTCAAGAAAAATCACATTCACCACAAGCTCCATATTTCTCACTAAAATATCATGACATGGATAAAGATAAATGAAGTAACTCCACCACGAGTGGGGGTCATTAAAGTGGGAGTAGCTCAAAATTCTTGCCTCCTTCGAGAGTAACCAATAGAATCCTTAGAAACCTCCATCAAAAGAATCTATCTCAAAAAGAGAGAGCCAAATAATCTCTAATAGAGGTTTGAAAATCAGCTCCATCAGCTTAAACAATAGACAAAGAACCCAAAAAATATTCTCTACCATCTCCTCTAAACTCTCTGCACACCAAAGCCAAAGCATTCACCTCAAGCTCATCCTTCCACCATTCAATCTTGAGGGACAAAGAACAAAGAGGAGAGGAGTTTCTAAAAAAATTTGAAACTCCCCCAATAATATTTCAATCCGAAAAACTGACAACAAATAATAGAAAAACTCCAAGAGGGAGCTGTAACTGCAAGAGACATAGTAGAGCCACCATAAATAAAATTCCTCAAACAGCAACACAACACTCTAGTGTTGAGGGGACTTTGTGATGACCTCACCAATAGCGAGAGTTATCACCGAATACTGGAGTATCAACCAACTTTGTCTGAAGAGGTTTATCAGAGAGCGGGCTCGCCTGACCTCCAAGCACCTGGTAGTTGGGTCGCGACGGTGCGTGGATATCTTAGCTGGATAGGTGATTGTTTGTTTCAGGGGGAGTACTATTTTTGTCATATTGACCTGTGAAACTTCAACGATAATGAGTTTTCTGATAGCATTCCTTATATATGGAAAAGAAAATATCGAAAGATACGATAGGGTTAATATATACCTGTCTACCTGAGGGAGGTCCATCTTGTCTATACCTGTATCTTTATACTCAGAGTCCTCACGTGGCTTGCTGTCTAAAAAAGTCCATGGCAATGTCAGAAGTTTAAGACATTCCGTCATTCATTTCGCTATCTTGGTGTATTTTCATTTTCGGACGTCATAGTCATCCTGGAAGTTAGGCCAAAACTCTTCTAAGTGTCGAGCATGGGGGTTAACTCCCTGGGGCATCAGCCTACTAGTCGCCCAAGTAGATCATAATCCTTGGGACTAAAAAAATATTTGGCTAACAATTATTTTATTCAGATAGCTTATTTTAAGAAAGGATGATAGTTTAGAATTTTATTTAATACATCTCTTAGATCATGTATAAAAATTATTGCAAATACCCCCTAGTTGATAGTTTCTAGAACTTAACATATCCATAATAAGTCTAATAATATTGCCAAGGTGACCAGATTATGCAAACTTGGTGCTTTGATGGCTTTATAATTCCTTCCATGGTAGAGAACAATTGCTAAGGATTAAACATTAACTTGGGATTATTTTATTTGAGTTCAACAAATTAAATTGCAAGATTTTTTACAATAAATTCAATTTTTCTTATGTGCACCTCGAAAGTTGCATTTTTTTAAACTATATTTTGGATATAACATGTCTTGTATGCTTTTGATTGGCTTTGTAGATGGATAGAAAGCCCTCTCCATTTACAAATATAGGAGAACACAGAGTTCCATAGGTAGGACAGGAAAAATGGAGTCTTGTGATTCTGACGATGACCTAGTTTTTTATTGCCTAATTTCTATATTACAATAATCTCAACAAGTTGCACATAAATAATCAAACGAGATGGTTTTTAGAGTGTTTATTTTGGCATGTAGGTGCCACATAAGTGGCATTGAAGCTCTATAGAACATATATTTTCATAATAGGAGCCTCTACAAAATAGGCTTCCAAGGTGCTTAAGCCTGCAAAAATTCAAGCCTAAAATAATTGTAGGGATTATTAGAGGGTGTAGGTGCACGAACAGTTGGCGTCTAGAACTTATTTTGTTTGCATGTTGTTGAGAGGTGGCTGATGTTGTTAGCAGCTACAAAAAGCACATATATTTATACATAGCATGTTTCTTCATAAATCTCATGAGAAACATCTTGAAGCAAAATAGGGCTTTCAATATGGATATTTATGATAGGTTCTAGAATGCTTTAAAGTGCGAACTTGTGTATACAATTCTTAAAAATATGGAGGAGAAGCCACTCATTGTATCACATGATAACAAATATAAGGAGGCCAAGAATCAGGATATAGATGAAGATGAACACACAGATCGGTATTTTGTGAGTTTTATATGCATGAGAATATTAAAGACATGGGAAGAGGAATCAGAGAAAGGTCCAACCAATTTTACTAGAGTGTGGATGGAGGAGGACATACATATGCTAATTTATTCTACTACACTCCAGGTACTGTTCATTCTCTATTTCAAACATTATATCAATAAGTTTCTTACGAGTTTTGTATTCAATTTTTGAATCTGAAAGCCAATGTTATGAACTGGATAGGTAAGATGAAATAATTTACACCTTTCCGTAAATCTCTTAAAAGGATTTTTTCTATTGTGTTGGTCATTCTTTTACTTAAAGAGGACAACAAGTTTTGGGATCTAGTCTACAAAATTTTTTTTAGGAAAAAGAAGTGTTTTTTTTTTTTTCTCACTACTTTCTTAGTTTCGTAGAGTTCTAATGTCTTGTATAAGTCTATTTTGTTTTTAATGCTCCAGCTAGAGACAATGAAGATCTCACTAATTTGCAATATTAACTGCACTTGATAAAAATGTTACTAAGTGACGACTTGTCTTTCATCTTAAATAGAAAAACTAAAATGTAAAGGTCATCATGTGGAGAAGGTGCATGGAGCTTTAGCATATAGATGCTACAATGCAAAAATTATATTTATTATTGTGGTGGAAATTTCAAGTTTGAGATAATAAGATTACTTATAAACTTAACTAACTGCCAATTGAAGGGCTACAATCCAAGGTCAGTACGTTACTCTGATTTTATTTAGAAAGACACACAAAAGTAGTATGCAATTCATTATTTACTTCACTGGGATAATATTTTTAAACATGATCTCAAAAAACTTTTTGTTCTAGTAGATGGCAGGAGTAGATAGTGGTAGAGAATTGTCTATCCTATGTTCTTTTATGCCTAAATCCATAGGTTAACTCCAGTATCTGTGATACCTTGACACGAGTAGTATGAAAAAGAATTGTCTCCCAATAGAAGTTTTTGATATTCAATGCTTGGAAGATTTATATCCAAGTAGATGTGATTGAAAGCCTTGCCTAAAGATTTTGGAAATCTTATCAAGTTAAAAGAGGCTTGAAGTTACAAAAAAATTTCTTGTCTAAATTCCCACAATGCTTTCAACATCTTGAATCTTTACAGAATCAAAAAATGGCCTGGAATGAAAAAGTTTTAAAGTTCCCCGCTCTTCCAAAAAGCCTTATTATACTCAATGTCAAAAGATATTCAAAATTGCGAGTAATATTTCTCATGTATGACATGGGACCTTTGAAGACTATGGATCTATTTCACTGTAAAAAGCTTGCTCAACTTCAACCATTGGCTTGATCACATATATCTGAGATATCTTATTCTAGATGAATGTAAGAAACTTGTTAAATTGGATCCTCTTCCAAAACAAGTTTCTTCTTTATGCATTTCATGATACTCACACTTGTATAAATTATCCTTTGTAGAAGAAGTCAACAAAATGAATGCGTATTCCAGTGCTTCTTCTCTTATGCATTGTTATGATCAAACACAAAGTCTATGCATGATAGGAAGTTCCAAAATTTGTCTATATATCTTCTTTATGCATTTCACGCTGCTCACAATTGTATAAATTATCCTTCGTAGAAGAATTCAATGGAAGGAATGTGTATTTCAGTTCATCTTCTCTTATGCATAGTTATGATCAAACGCAAAGGCTATGCATGATAGGAAGTTCAAAAATTTGTCTATATATTTACTATTTGTTGAAGGTTTATTTCCTGTAGTCATTTTCCCATCTGTATTTTACTGTTGATGGCTTTAAATTTTCTTTCTTCCATTTCACATTTGAGCACAAATTGTACGTATTTCCTTGAAAATTTTATTTAATTTTTTTTTTGGGTAGACACATACCCATTTGAAGACGTAAAATTTGCAGGGTAATTAATCCCCTAACATAGCCTAAAAATTTTCTTTGCATAAACTTTTCTATTTTACTCAATATTATGTCACATTGTTCGGAGATTTGATTGTGCTACAGGGAGATGAAGGTCTTCTGACCAATATCCAACCCAGCAAAAATCTTATTAACAAAAACAAAATATAAAAAAAATTAGAGAAAAACTAGGATCTTCCCTTAATTATGTCTTTTGTTTTATCAGGTGAGGTAAAAGAAGATAGGTCTACAATAATAGGTTTCTCCCATTAAAAATGATAATTTTCTCTTTAAACCTCTGCAAAATTACATTTTAAACAAGTTTTTTGTGAAACCTTCTAAAATTAAAAACATATTATATGTAGTGTAGCCGGCTAGAAGGAAAGAATCTCAAGATTGCTTTAAATATTATCTCAAACTATATAAAAATTCTTATTATTAAAATTTTGAACCCTCCATTTCTTTAATTAACACAACCATAGCTTGGAATGGAATCGTAATAGACTAGTTATCCTGATTATCTTCTGGTTATTAAATGAACTAATTGAAAAATTTAATTGGCTAGGATCTACCACAATAGAAAGAAAAGTAATGATAGTGGAATAATTTTATTTGTGCATAAAGTCTAAGCCTCAAAATTATCAATTATACAAGTGAACGCCATCTAGAAATATAATTGCAATTATTTATTCTTTTTAAATTAGATTTTTGATATTTGCATTTATACAACATTGATTCTTAGGATTCTAATTTTAAATGCGAGAGATTTTATATATATATATTTTATTGAATAGAGATCTTAAAGGTTTTGCCAAAAGCCCCACAATTTAATGTATGCTATTCTACACTTGTTTATTCTACTATTTTCTTTTTTTTTGAGGCAAATATTCATCGACAAAGAATGCTTCATATTTTATTTTCTTATGTTGTTTAATATGAATGTTCAATGGGTGGGGCCATTCAATTTCAAAGTTCCACAAAATCTGAGTAATACAAAATTCAAGTTAACAAATGATAGGTATTGTGCTTGTTTTGAAGAAGACTATAAACATCTTCTACCTGAAAATATTGATTGACACGAAGACAATACATGTTGCTTTTGAGCTTATGATACAAGTAGTGGGATCTGAATTTAAATGAACTAAGCCAATTGGTTGTGTTGAACAAGGGACTAATGGCAAAAAAATAATGGCATATCATTTAGAAAAATTGAAACTACTATTTGACATTTTAAAACTTTTGAAATGAGAAAGAGAATAACATTATGTTGCCAACATGAGGTGTTAGAATGACATCAAAATACATAATCACATGCTAAAATAGAGAAACTATTGATTGTTGTATTATTCTACATTCCAAAATGTTAAAATTGAATAGAAAAGAAACTATGGATTGGCATGCCTCAATAGGTAGACAAGTTTACAGTATGACTAGATAGTAAGATGATTCACATGAAAATTATGTTGAGGTGCTTCAAACATAGCCACAAATGTTAGATAAAATTATCTATTTTGAGGGATGTGGACTGGTTAATCCATGTTTAATTGCTATCTGATGTTGTGCATCTTTTAACTTTATGGTTTAGCATTCGTTACTTGTTCTTGTGTATTTTTGAAGAAGAGTATACATAATAGCCTTTTGGTCTAGTTATTATGAAGATAATCAATAGAAGTTGGGGTTATACGTGATCACCAATACTATGAGTTAGAAGCCACTCATGGAAAATTTTATTTGTTGCATATCTCTATTAAATATGTCATAGAGTTTTTCTTTTCAGGCATTCATCTAGTAGCTAAGATAAAGATGCTTCTACATTTTATTGGTGTTTTGAATAGGTCATTGAGATTTTATTTTCAGGTATTCAACTAGTAGCTAAGATATCTAAATTTGCTCCCACATTTTATTGGTGTTTTGAATAGGTCATTAGTTTAAGAAAGGTGCATGTTGATGTAAATTACTTAGTTTCAATGATGACTTTTTTTTTGTATTATATATAGAGTGATTAAAAAAAAGTAGTTACGTGAAACACACAGTATCAGTTAGAGAGCAAAAAAAAGGGAGGCACAGCCTCACCCAACCACCCAATAGTAGAGAGTGAAAAGAGATTCATAATTACAAAAAATAGAGAACAGGGCACATAAGGCCACTAGTGCAAGATGTGATTGTGGGTGTCAACCTATGCAGTCTAGCCATTACCGCCCTCCATCCAGACAATGTTCTTGAGTTATTAGATTTGAGTCAACATGAGATTTTTTTCCTTATTAGATTTGAGATTCTTCTTGATTTCCTTGTTGAGCTCCTTGCAGGCCTTTCAAATGTATGGTAGTCTTCCATGTTCTTCCTCCAATCATAGCCATGTTTAAGCTCATAAATGAAGAAGCTGGAATAGCCGTTCTTTAGGAACCTCTTATGTTTCTCTTATCCATCGTAATTGTGGTATGGACCTGCAAAAATATTTTGAAATTTGTGAGATCAAGAAATGATTCAGTAAGAGCTCTGAGAGTGTTTTGATAGTTTTCCTCGTTCCTGCATTTCCAGATCATCCAAAGAATGTTAGACGAGATGATATTCCAAATAATATTAGCACCCTTTTTCAGACCAGTAATATTACTAGTAATAATTTCCATGATATCAATATGTGTAGGGTAGGTAATGTCAAACCTTTTCCAAACCTTTTTAGAAAAAATGTAGTCTAAGAGGACATGTCTCCCAGTGTCAGGAAGTTTGCATGGGCTGCAATAATCATTCAAGTAGTTATCTTTCCTAATAGGAAGTCTATCCAGAGTAAGGAGCCATTTAAAGCACTTAATTTTTGGTTCAATGTGGCCTTTCCAAAGTCTTTCAAAGATTTTGTTCAGTTTTTTAGATCAAGAGAATTATACCAAACAGTATTGACATGGTCAATGATGGAGCTATTATATCCAATAACTTTGTAGATATTTTTAGCCTTGATATTGGACATCATAGCTCCACCAGGCCATTTACAATTTAAAAATCTATGAGAATCAACATTACAAGCAGCAGGAAGGGCTTTAGAAGCCTTAGTAATCATATTGTAAGTTTTCTTTTGAGAGTCAGGTATATTGTATTTGTTCTTAAGACATTCCCAACTGATAAGTTTGTCCTGGTTAAAGAGATCCGTCAGCTGAGATATGCCAAGTCTATTCCAAAACCTAGCAGAGAAACCCTGGGAGAGGGCTAAGGGTTTTCCAGAAAGGTGAAGATTCCACCAAATGGATCTTTCACCATATAGAAGGTTATCATCATGGAAGTCTTTATTAGTGACAAAAGTTCTAACTTGGTCCCAAGCTTTCTAGATGGATTTGAAGACATCTGAACCTTGGACAATAGTGGAAAAATTGGCAATGATTAAGTCACTAAGGGGGAGATTCTTCCAATGTTTAGCTTTCTTAGGAGTTCCCCTCTCAATGTTATTCCTAATAAGGACCTTCCAGGGATCAGAAGCTTCCATAGCATGAAAGATCCATTTGACAGCCAACGCCACCCCTTGGGTCTTAAGGTCCTTCAGACCTAGCCCTCCAAAATGTTTATCCGTGTGACACCATGCCCACTTAACAACATGCATCTTCTTGTTGCCTTTACCATCGGACCAAAGGAAGTTTCTGATAGCTTTCTAGATCTCAAGAATTTGATAGTTACTGAACATCCAAGCAGAGGAGTAGTGGATATTATAGGAGGAAAGGATCTTTTGACAGATTTGAATTCTGCCAGCTAATGATAGAGATCAATAGTGCCATTTATCCAGTTTCCTGGTAATTTTATCTTTAATCCAAAACCACATGTCTTTGAGGGAGGGATCAACAGAGAATGGTAAGCCAAGGTACCTAACAATCTTATGTGGGCCACCCCACTGAAGGTTGTGTTGACTGATCCAGTCAGGGGGGTTCTCTTCCCAGCCAAGACATATGGATTTGGTTTGATAGATTTGGGCACCAGAGATGGTACAAAAATAGATAAGTTTTGACTAAAAAGAATGGAAATTGACAACATTAGCCTCAAAGAAAATGGTTTTATCATCAGCAAACTGGGAGTTAATAAGTTCTTCAGAATTAGGGAGAGGTATAGCTTTGACAGCAGGAGAAAGGGAGTTATCCCGAAGAATGAAAGATAAGGCTTCAGAGGTGATAACAAAAAGAGTAGGGGCCAATGGGCATCCCTATTTGATGGACCTCCCAAGAGGAAATGGTTCAGAGAGAGAGCCATTGATATCAATTTGGGAAAGAGCATCATTAAGAAGGACATGAGTCAGCTTGCAGAAGGTATCAGGGAAACCAAAAGCCTTAAGCATCATAGAGATGAATTTCCACTCTATTCTATCATATGATTTTTTGAAGTCCAGAAGCAGCATGGAAGACTTCTGAGGAGATTAATTAGCCCAATTCATGGCTTCCCAACTAGTAATAAGGTTCTCCAGAATGTACCTACCCTTGATGAAGCCAGTTTGGGAGGCACCAATCAGCTTAGGTAAAATACTCACAAGTCTAAGAGCCATAACTTTAGCCAAGATTTTATACGAAACATTGATAAGGGTTATGGGCCTCCAATTCTTAATAAGTGCCTTATCACCATCCTTGGGGATAAGTTTAATGATGCCCCTATTGATAGTAGAACCAAGAGAGCCATTAGAAAGGGCTTCCGTATAGATATTTTGAAGGTCTTGGGAAATCCAACTAATGTTAGCCTTGTAAAATTCCACAAGGAGACCATTAGGGGCAGGGGCCTTATCATTGTGAAGAGAGTTAATAGCCGTTTTGATTTCCTCAAGGGAGATGTCTTTGGCAAGCAGAGCAGCATCAGTATTAGAAATTTTGTTAGGAATACGGGGAATGCACTTGTTTCTCATGTTTTTAGCCTCAACAGAATCCTCCGAGATAAAAAGATTCTAGTAATAGTAAGAAAATGCATTCTTGATGATATCAGGGACAGAGATATCAATATTATCCACAAGGATCTTTCTTATGGTTTCATTAGCTTGCTTATGCTTAGTAAGGTTAAAGAAGAATTTGGAGCCCTGGTCACCATTTTGAACCCAATGAGCACGGGACCTAATCCTCTCACCCTTGATCTTAACATGTTGATGTTTCTTGAGGGCATCTCTGGCAAAAGAAACATGAGAAGCAAGGTTAATATCGGAAGGACAAGTTTGCAACTTGGTTTCACCTTCCTTTAAGTCAGAGGAGAGAGATTTCTCAATGAATCTATAGTCCTTGGGCCTCTTTTGGCCAATGGTTTTCAACAAGCTCTGCCAAGCCAACAGGTTCATATCCCACTTGTTGGGATGAGAGGCAGGGGGAATTGAGATGATTGATGTGGCGGATGATGGAAATAGCAGCCACCACATCCTCATCATTTAGAAGACTAGTATTTAAGATGAACTTAGCACTGGATCTTCTATTAAGAACAGGGGAGTTGGTAAAGCTAATGCAAGCAGAGATGGGGTGGTGATCAGAGAGAGTGTTAGAGGTAACAAGAAAAAAATTACCCTTGGTATCAGGGATGAAGGAGAAGAAGTTTTTATTGCCATAGAACCGGTTAAGCCTGGAGTAGTTCCTTGAGGAGCCTTGCTGAAAATTGCACCAGGTGTGCCAAATACCAGGATTACTATCTTTATTACCCTCAAGGGGGTCAAAAAGGTTATTAATATTCTTCATCCTACTCCAATGGACATTCTCTTGATCTTTCCAACTGAATGGGAGACCACCAAGTTTTTCATCCCGAGATTCAATCATATTAAAGTCTCCACCCACAATCCAGGGGATGGTAGGAAGAGCCGCCACCCAATCCCATAAGATCGATCTCTCTTTATGGTCATTCGGAGCATAAATAGAGAAAATGGCAAAGGAAGAATTATTAAAGTTAATGGAGATCCAAATAGCTCTTTGGCAAGGTGAAATGCCATAACTAGAGATATATTTACCCCATTTGGGGTTCACAAGAATGACCATGCCTCCCCTGCCTCTGGGGTGATCAGTGTGGAAATTAAGAGCATCTTTCCAAAGGTAGGAAAGATTAGTTTCCAGCCAAAAACCAACAGCTTTAATTTCTTAAAGCATCATAAAATCAATGGATTTGAAACTATCAATATACCGTTTAATAACAAATTTTTTGTCTGGGGACTCAAGCCCTCTGACGTTCCAGGAAATACAATTCATGAGATAACAATCGAGGTAGTAGAACACTGGTTAGACTTCTCCGCATTAGGAGATAGGTTATCCAGAGAGGAGCTACCATTTTTTTTGCTAGAAGTGTTATTATTTTTTGCTCCTACAGGTCTCCCACACCACTTATTGGTATGGGGGACACCTTTTTTATCATCATCTAAGTTAGAGTCAGCAGGGGAGTAGGGGTCGACATCCATTGCCTGCTTAGTAAGGGGGGGACGGAAGCAAAGGAAGGGCCCAGCAAGGAGGCCAGAATAATCTCCAATGAGAAGTCATCTCTGAGTTCCATAAACACCTTGGGAGGGAGGGGGTTAGAACAGACTGAAGAGGTAGGGATAATCTGAGAATCAAGCCGAATAGGCTTACCAACTCTAGAGGGTAGAGGATTGGGGTCATAGTTGGGGGTGTCGAGGGGAGAGCAGCCAATTGTAGGGGTATGCCTCCTACGCTTCTTGGAGACCATTTGAAATCCAAGATCAATGCCATACATGCTCTCCACAATAGGGGAGGTCGAGAAGGAGATCGGGGTTGGGTTGGAAGGGAGGGACGACAAAAAGGGAACCTTTGCAATAACCGGAACAATAGGCACAATTGATTGTGAAGAGATAGAGGTTTTTTTAAAACTAGGGAACTCAGAGGTGGAAGAATTATAAGTCTGAGGGTTTTTAGTAGTAGTCAGTTTCTTCTTAATAATGGGGAAATCTTTTCTAAGATGCCTTTCCTTTCGACAGAGGAAACAAGCATTCAAGCCACCTAGGATTTCGATGGGGCAAGTAAAATTGTCCTCATAATATTAATTCCCAAGTCAAGAGGGATTTCTTTCCCAGGATTAAGCGATATAAGTACTCTCGCGTCCATATGAGGGATTAACCAAATAGTTTCATCCATTCTGAAAACTCTTCCCAAGGGTTCCAGTAATTGAGGGAGAAAATGCCAAAGGAAAGGAGGGTTATTTTTAACCACAATCCATCGAGGGGCAGAGAGGGAAAGGACTTCCTCATGTACAGCCTCAAGAGTCCAAGCTAGGGCTCAAAATGATGAATTTCCTACATTCCAGTATTGCTTCTTAAGAACCTCTACTTTGGATTCATTATTCGCAAAGAAAATCTCAAATAACCCTTTCTGGATTTGACGACAAAATGAAATATGGAATTCAAGCTTTAAGTTCCAATAGTTGTGGAACCAGTCATCCAAAAACTTCCTCGATGGGCACTTCTCAATTTCAACAGCAGAAAAGAAAATCGCAGTATTTCTTAACCTATTCTTTTCCTTAGTGATTTCCACAAGCATTTCAGAATTGGGAGCAATGGAAAAGGGCATCAAAACAGTCCCAGAGCTCTTACCGTGTTCGGTGGTGGTATTCCCAACAATGAGGTTAAATTTCACATTTGCGTTAATGGAGTCTCCTATATTCACCACTGCTTCGGAGAAGGATTTAGGTTTAGCAAAACTATTAGAGCTAGGTTTATCGACATTACTAGCAGAGGTATTATGACCAACTTTTTTAACATTGGTAGTCGTAGGTATGGTGGGTATGACCTCTGTTGGAGGGCAGAGGCCGGAGTTTGGAGTTGATTTCATATTAATAGCATTGAAAGGGCTAACAGGAAGGATCACACCTGTCGTGTCACCGATGCCAGGGGAGCCTAGCTGTCTACCGCCGTCCGGGGAGAAGCCACCGTGATCTTTTAATTTCGCCGAGTCTGCACTAATTCGCAACATCAAAAGTCTCGAGCAGAGCCACCCCCCCATTATATATATTTTGATTAATAGTTCATGATGACATATTTTAAGTTTCAACAGGCTTATTATTTCTTCTATGTAACATACCCATTTCTAGGCGGCCTATCATCCAAAACTAAACTATCATTACTTGCCAAGAACTATGTTGCACTGCAACCGTTTTTGTTTTTACTTACAATGGCTTATAATCAATTTGGAGTAATATTTATCCATATTGTCTCAAAGGATTTATTTTATATTTTAAAAATCTTGATGGTATTTAACATGTTTATTGCAATAACTTATAATCAATTTGGAGTAATATTTGTCCACATTGTCTCAAATGAGTCATTTTATTTGTTGAGGATCTCTCTTAGATGGTGCTGAAGATGTTTACACAATTTTTATTTATCGCCAGTTTAAACTACAAAACAAAATAAAAATAATAATTTAGACTTTACCAAATTGATCATAAAATGTTTTGTTAAAAAATATTAAAAAAATAAAAAAAAATTAATTTTGAAACTCTTATACTAACTAGAAACCCTTACGAACAAAAATTTAGAAGCTCAACATCATCTAATGAATTGTTTTTAAAACCCTTATATATCTATGAAACTGTGCATATTCATCTTTTTATTGCAGCCGTGTAGTATTGATGAAGAAAAGAAAGAGATATTCAATATTTTATTAAAATATAAATATTTTTTGATTAACTTTTATGAGTTTAATGTGACTATGCTTCGGTGACCGAGGGATTGGATAGAGAGTAGGGTTATGGGAATAATGAGAATATATCGCTTTTCTTAGATTGATTCTATTTAATTTAATTTTCTATTTTCATGTTTCTATTTAATTTCATTAATTAATTTATTTTTAAAATAGAATTTGAATAGTAGTTTTTAAATATATAAATAATAATATAATTATCAAATATATAAATTAAGATAATAATATTTAATAAATAATTAAGCATATCTTATTTTATTTTATTTCATTTAGAATAATTATTAAGCATATAAACTCATAAATTTTCTTAGAGTTTAATTAGGGTTATAGATATAGTTTAATCAAGGTTATGGTAAGGTTTAAAGATCAATTATAGTACTGAAATTAATTAAGGCTTAAAGATTAATTAGGGTTCATGTTTTAATTAGGGCTAGGGTTAGAATCAAATAAATTATTTTAGTTGTGCTTAAAATAGGAATAGCTTTCAATTATGGTTAATTATAGTTATATTTGAAATTAAAATTTTGATTAAAATTAAGGTCATGTTAAAAATAGGACTACAAAAGAATTACAATTTAAATTAGGGTTAAGGTAGAGGGATGATTAGATTTAGGATATCAATAAACAAAAGTTATGGTCACAACTAGACTATAGAAATTTTATTAATATTGATAATCAATATTTAATCTTTTAAAAAATGATATCACTAGCTTAATATAAGTTTTTAATTTGATTCATATAATTATTATAACAATGAATTTAAAATTCCCTCATTTTTTAATCTATATTTACCTAACCTCAGTTTTGACAAATGCAATGTGCTGAATGTCTCTCCTAGGCTGGCGAACAAAACTAACAAATTTCTTGATTAAATCTCTCAAGAATGTTTGGAACAATAATGTTAGAAACCTCCCGTCCAAACAGAGGCAGATTCCACTGTATAAATTGGACTGCATTAGAATTACGTGATTCCCTTATTTTTTAATCTATATTTTAATATCGTAAATTGTAACCAAATAACGTGATTCCCTTATTTTTTTAATCTATATTTTAGTATCGTAAATGATAACCAAAATAATAGAGCTCCGTAAATAGTAATTCAGCCTGATTAAAATAATTTAATAAATGGTGGGCGTCATCGTACCTTTGTTATATTTTAATCTATATATACCTAGCCTTAGTTTGACGAATGCAATGTGTTGATTATCTCTTGTAGAATGGCGGACAAAACTAACAAATTTCTTGATTAAATCTTTGAGCAATGTTTGGAACAATAATGTTTGAAACTCGAGTCCAAACAGAGGCAGATTGCACTCTATAAATTGGATTGGATTAGAATTTCTTCATAATAGTTTTCTACGAGCATTAAAGAAAATGGCGAAGGCAATGAAATTTGTTGCCGTGCTGGTAATAATAACAATGGTTTCAGTGCTGGGCACGGCAGGTATGGAAGTAGGTCAGCCTCATGATTAGTGCATTGACGATTTTGATTCTGACGATTTTAATGTATTGGCAGGTACGGCTCTGGCTGAAGGTGTTTGTGATGATCCCTGCATTGGCTCTGAAATGTGTGATGGAGATTTAATGTGCTGCAATATCGGGTATTGTGGAGATGGTGTGGGATATTGCTGGGATGTTAGACAACCTTGCCCCACTTGAACTTTCCAAATAAACAATCTATTATACTTTGGAGATCTACAAATATTATTATCATACTTACTGTGTTGATATTGCTGTGAGATATTAGAGTATCTTGCTTTACTTGAACATCTCAAAATAAATAATCTATTATGATTTGGTCATATGTAAATATTATTATTATAACTTACGTTAAATAATCTATTATACCTTGGAAATATGCAAATATTATTATTATAATTTAACTTTGTTTTAAATCATTAGATTGTGAAAAGTATGATGTTCTTGATTAGAGTTTAGCTAGCTATACTAGTTATCTAATATTACGAGTCATTTATATTAGATTGTTCATTATTGCATAAATTATTCAAGATGAAAGAAAATTAAATTTTGATATTTATGAATGTATGAC
>MU225333.1:1503862-1523325 GCA_018584345.1 Thuja plicata | reverse complement strand
AGAGAGAGAGAGAGAGAGAGAGATTATCCACCATATATTAATAAGATTTTATAACATAAGAGACCAATAAGTGCCTTATAATATTAATCAATATAAAAATTATACCCTAAATGATCTTAGCCATAGTAAATCGAATAACTCCATAGATTTTCTATAGTATAATCTAGCCAAGATTATTGCTAAAAATAAATATGGGTAACAATCTCCAATGCCATAAATTTATTCAATATTTTATTTCCTTGTTCAAATTACTCAATAAAATAAGATCTAGATAGGGAATTTAAAGAATCAATAATCTATTAGAATTCATAATCCATCAGAATCCATAATCATAAACCATGAGGGTGGCTAAAATAAACCATTTCATAAACAATGATTATGGTAGAGAAGATAAAGGCCATGTGAGTGAAACTACTCAGGAGCTCACAACATAGATACTATGATCAACTCAAAAACTATTAATTTATTGATTATTAATTAATTTCTCTAATTCACTTCTCCTTTTCATTTCTTCAATTCGACTAGAATCTAAAATTCATTATCTACTTGGATAGAGGTTCCTTTTATCTAAAAACAAGATAATACGTGCAACAAAGTGACCATAATCAATTTAAGAAAATAAGCTACTATAATAAAAGATAACCATTTCTCTTTCATATATAATCAATTTAAGAAAACAAGATACTACATAGTAAAAATAATCATTGTCCTTTTATAGGTTCTCATTCTATAAAAAAGATACTAGAAGTACAATAAATTTTCCACCTCCCTTCCATGTAGATGATTCTATAATTCAATAAAGCCTATAGTCTACTTAGATAAGTATAAATGCACACAATTAAAAATACAGATATAAGATGTCATACATTAATAAATATAAAAATTTAATTTTCTTTCATCTTGAATAATTTATGCAATAATGAACAATCTAATATAAATGACTCGTAATATTAGATAACTAGTATAGCTTGCTAAACTCTATTGTATTACTGCAATCAAGATCACCATACTTTTCACAATCTAATGATATAAAACAGAGTTAAATTATGATAATAATATTTGCATATATCCAAAGTATAATAGATTATTTAACATAATCTATAATAATAATATTTACATATGTCCAAATCAAAATAAATTATTTATTTTGAGAAGTTCAAGTAAGGCAAGGTACTCTAATAGCAATATCAACACTGTAAGTATGATAATAATATTTGTAGATGTCCAAAGTATAATAAATTTTTTATTTTAAAATTTCAAGTGGGGCAAGGTTGTCTAACATCCCAGCAATATCCCACACTAGGTTCAAAATACCTAATATTGGAGAATATTAATCCTCCATCACACACTTCAGAGCCAGTGTAGGGATCATGACAAACACCTTCAACCAGAGTCGTACCTGCCAATACATCAAAATTGTCAGAATCAAAATCGTCAATGAACTAATCATGAGGCTGACCTACTGCCATACCTGCCATGCCTAGCACTGATGCAATTGTTATTATTAGCAGTACGACAACAAATTTCATTGCCTTCGCCATATTCTTTAATGATCTTAGAAAACTATTGTGAAGAAATTCTAATCCAATCCAATTTATAGAGTGGAATCTACCTCTGTTTGGACTCGAGTTTCTAACATTATTGTTCCAATCATTCTTCAAAGATTTAATCAAGAAATGTGTTAGTTTTGTCTGCTGATGTAAGTGTTCTAATGGGTTTTCTTGCACCATCCACTAAGAAGACCTTCTCTATCTTCTACAAGGATCCTAATCTCCTATAGCTCCTTATTAGGCTTAGATCATTAACTAAGTCCTAATATTACTCTTCTCCAAGAGTCTCCACTTGTGTTTCACCCTTTGAAAGACTAACACCCTATGATTACTTCACTTCTCCACTTCTCCTACTCACACTTAGAAGAGTCTAAGTGCCAATTTTCACTCTAAAATTCTTAAACCATTTGTAGGGGTGTCCATCAACATTTAGAAATCACATTTGATCAGTTTGGAATCCATCTTGAGGGGTCTCTTCCCTATTTGCAATCAAATTCACACTTTTGGCTTAAGGAGGCTTAATTCCTTGTAGCCATATCCAGGGTGTTTTTCCCAATTAACTTCAAACTTTCACAAATAAATTGAAAATCTAAGACCATATCCAGATACCCTTTATCACCTTAAAATACATTTTTAAGGTTTTAATTTTCATAGCCCTCCGTACATAGGGTTCCTACAAACTAGGTCTTATAGGGATAATAGGCCTAAAAACTAGGACAGTTTGCAACACCATGCTAAACTTGTCCAAAACTTGTCTCCACTAATTGCTATGAACTCAACCAACTCAGTATGTCAAGGTAACAAAAAACCCTAACTTATCATCTACTTAGACCATACAGATCTATCTTCCCCTACATATGAATGCTCATTTTTTCTCCATCAAACCACTAACTGGACAGTCAATGCTTTCCCAGGACTTGGTCTTTAAAATAACTAGTTGTCTTTCCCTAACTCCTAACTCTACAACTATGTACACTACTAACTCCCCTAACACTTCCATCTACCCTTGGAGATTTCCCATGGTTAGATTTCATGGGGGAGTCATATTTAAACTGACTGGTCAGGACAGAATGAGTGGACTACTTAAACACAAAACAACTATTACTTTGAAGCTTTCAATCCATATATTATGACCATCACAAGGAAATGCTCGGGAATTATGAAAACACAAAATTGTAGACTGTATTACTCTTCTTCCAATGTTATAATGAATATCCTCTCTGCATGATTTGAGTCTCTCCTACACTAGATGCCTTCTTCCACCATTATAGGGCCTTGTTGGTCGATTCCCCACTCCTAGAATCAAGGAGAATCCGATGTAACCATATTGCATGCAACATTTGCAATTATTGCAAATGTTGTCATGACAACAAAATAGCAACTTTTGGCATCTTTTGAATTGTGCCTCCTCCCTAAATTTTAGGACCTCTATCCTCTCTATCTCAAGGATCCAATATCATTAAAGATTGTATGGCATCTCTATGTCCTCATTTATGAGATTAGGACACATTCAATACTCCAATCCATCAACTAACAACTAAGACTAAGAATTTGAAAACTACAAACAATGCCTAGTAATGTTACCTTAGTCGTAATGACTAACTCACTTAGCCTACATTGAAAAGACCTCCTAAGGTCAAAATACAACTAACCTATCTTGACTTGGATAATGTCAAGTACAAGCCAAAATGGACAAACATGGAGGCTAGCCTAGGTGCTCCTGCACCATCATCCCCAAAACAAAAAGATCAATGCAACCTAGCATTGATGATGCTTGGATCAATACCTAGCTTCTTGAACTTTGATTCTTTTACCCATATAGCATCTGCATTTTTTTGATCATGTGTTTTGATCAAGTTCTCTTTATACTCTTTTGTTCTAGTCTTCTTGTAGATTCTTGTATCTAGTATGCTTTCAGCTTCTTTGACTGTATCAGATGGTAATTATAACTCCTCCACATCTCTGATAACTTCTTCAAGACTCTAATCTAAGGCTTGGTTTGGTCCTTTGTAGTGGACTAAGTCTACAATGTTGAAGATAGGTGAAAGTCCACTATCTTCTGGGAGTTCTACTTTGAAAGCATTATCACCATACTTGGCCAAGATAGGACAAGGGCCAATCCTTCTCATCTGCAAATTGTGAGGGACTCCCTTCTACAATCTTGATTTGTTGAGATGTATCATCACCATGTCACCCACATTAAACTCAATTGTCCTCCTACTTTCATCAACCTTTGCCTTATGTTTCAAGGTGTTCTTTGTCAAGGTTTTCTGGAATATATCATGAATCTCTTGCATGGCTTGAGAAAAATCATCTTCATATCCACTCTCTTTCACTCCATCCTTCAAGTCTATCAACTCATAGACTCCTCTAGGATGTAATCCATATACTACCTCAAAGGGGCTCTTCCCTGTTGACCTATTGATGTTGTCATTGTAGGCATACTCAGCCGGTCCAATCAATTGATCCCATTGATGTCCGTACACCTTTGTCAAGCATCTTAGTAGATTCCCAAGGCTTCTATTCACCACTTCGGTCTGTCCATCAATTTGAGGATGGTAGGCAGATCCAAAGGATAAATTAGTTCCTAATATTTTCCACAGAGTCTTCCAAAAATGACTCATAAATTTGGTGTCTCTATCAGACACAATGCTCTGAGGTAACCCATGGATTCTTACTATCTCTTTGAAGAATAAAAATTCTATTTGGTTTCCATCATTAGTGGTCTTGCATGGCACAAAGTGAGCAATTTTGCTAAACCTATCCACAACTACATACACACTATCCATAACTTGTCTTGTTTTGGGTAACCCAACTACAAAATCCATGCTTAAGAAATCCCATGGTCTAGTGGGAATAGGTAGGGGCTGATAAAGGCCATAATTTTATGAAGTACCCTTGGCTCTTTGACACATAATACAACTCTCTACATACCTCTTGACATCAATATTCATCCTCGGCCAATAGTAGAACCTTTGAACTAGTTCTTGTTTCTTTGTAATCCCAAAGTGACCACTCAATGCACCATTGTGCTTCTCTTGAGTCATTTTATCCCTAATGGAACCTCTAGGGACACATAGCTTATTTCCTTTAAACAAGAGGTTACTTTACAAAGTATATTCAGCATACTCACTATGGAAATGGTTCTTGTATTCAACACATACCTTGTAAATGTCTGCAAAGTCCTCATCTTCAACATATAGATCCTTGAAGTGATCTATTCCCATGCTCTTCAACTGAATCTCTTGGATGGTAAGAGCTCTTTTTGACAATCGATCAGAAACTTTATTGAGGATACATTTCTTATGTTTGATGTTAAAGGTGTAATCTTGTAGGTATTCAACCCACTTCATGTGCTTGTGGCTCAACTTCTCTTGAGAATTCAAAAAAATTAAGGCTTGATTATCTGAATAAACAATGAACTCTTTGGGAAGAAAGTAGTGCCTCCACTTTCTCAAGGCTTGAACCAATGCATACAACTCAAGGTTATAAGAAGAATACTTCTTCTTTTCTTCACTCAACTTCTCAGAGTGAAATGCTACTGGTCTACCCTCTTGGCTTAGGACAACTCCAATAGCTATGTTTCTTGCATCACATTAAATTATGAAAATCTTCTCAAAGCTGGGTAAGACTAACATTGGTTGGGTAGCAATATTTTCCTTTAGCAACTCAAAGCTCTTGTTGGCTTGTTCATTCCACATGAACTTGGTCTTCATTCCTCCTTTGATTGTATCCAACATTGGAGCACAAATAGCACTAAACTTCCTTATGAACTTCCTATAATACTAAGCAAGGCCATGAAAAATCCTTACCTCGGTTTCTTTCCTTTGAGTGGGCCAATTCATAATGGCTTCTACCTTACTCTTGTCCATTTTCAAATTACCATGAGATAGAACAAATGCTAGGTATACTAGCTATATTTTGATGAACTCACATTTCTCCAAGTTAATCATTAACTTCTCTTCATGTAGCTTCTTTTGTACTAATTCCACATGCTTGAGGTGTTCCTCTCTTGTCTTACTAAAGATGAGTATATCATCCAAGTATACCACTAAAAACTTGCCAATGTGGTACTTTAAGTACTTCATTCATCAACCTCATAAAATTTGATGGAGCATTTGATAAGCCAAATGGAATGACTAGCCATTCATACAGCCCTTCAGTGGTCTTGAAGGCTATCTTCCACTCATCTCCTTCATTCACCCTTATTTGCTGATAGCCACTTTTTAAATCTATCTTGGTGAATTACCTTGCACCTCCTAAACAATCCATCAAGTCTTGAATCCTAGGGATAGGAAACCTATATCCGATAGTGATCCTATTTATGGCTCTGGATTCAATACACAATCTCCAAGTACCTCCTTTCTTAGAGGCTAGGACTATGGGTACAGCACAAGGACTAATACTCTTCCTTATAAGACCTTGTTCTAGTAACTCTTGAACTTGCCTAGCTATTTCCTCATTCTGTTGAGCTGTCATCTTGTAGGCTGCCTTATTGGGTAGGGTAGCTCTAGGAATAAGATCAATCTTATGGCTTATGGGTCTTATAGGGGGTAAGGTTGATGGTTTTCCATCACTTACAATGCCTTCATACTTCTGCAACATTTCTTGTATCTCTTGTGGCAGCTCTGTCCTCTTCACTATTTTGTCTTCCTCTTCCTTGGGCTTCAACACTAGAGCAAAACCAACTCCTTCTCCTTCTTCTGTGGCCTCCAATAACTCTTTCTCACTCACCATTAGTACATTTGGACCAGCTATCTTCACTCCTACATCTTCTAACAATGACTAAATTTTGAAAGTCATATTATCCTTCTTGAAGGTATAGGAGTTCTTCACTCCATCATGGATAGCTTGGAAGTCAAATTGCCATGGCCTACCTAGGAGAAAGTGACATGCATCCATGGGCAGCACATCACATAGTACCTTGTCCTTATATCTCCATATAGAGAACTCCACCCATGCTTTCTCATTCACTAAGACTTGTTGTCCCTTATTGAGCCATGTTACCTTGTAGGGATGAGTATGAGGTATCCTTGTCATACCTAACTTGCTGACTACTTCCTATGATACAATATTATCAATAGACATTCATTCTATGATAACCCTACATACTTTACCCATCACCTTACATTTGATCCTAAACAAAGACCTCCTTTGGCTTGGCTCCTCCTTGATTGGCTCCTTGATTAATGTTCTCGTCATCATGAGGTTCTCACCTTCCTCTAAGTTTAATGGAACCTCAAGGTGTTTATCAGCTACACCTGTGTCTTCTTGGACCAGCTAAGTCCTCTTGTTACCTCCTTGAGAAGTACCACTCTTCTCTAGACACCTATAGGCAGGGTGTCCCATTTCGTTACAATGGTAACATTTCATATTGGCAAAGTAATTGTCTCTTCCTTGTCCACAACTTCTACCTCTTAAATTGGAGTTCCTTCCTCTACCACCTCTACTGGAACTCACTTCTTGTTTCTCATTGTATTTGACTTCTCCTTGTGTCCTTGATTTTGAATTCCTTCCACCATATCCACCTCTTTGTCCTCTACTATCTCTTCCTCTACCTCTTCCTTTAGAAATTTGTTCTTGCTTCCTCTTTCCTTTTTCTTCTAGCTTCAAGGCCATTTGATAGCATTGGCAGATGGTTTCGAAGTTCACTAGACTCATGTCTTCTTGAATAGACCATTTAAGTCCATTCATATACCTAGCTATCTTGATGCTTTCATCTTCAACCACTTGTGACTGTAGGCACAACTTTTGGAACTCTTCAGTGTAGTCTTGAACATCTAAGTCTTTTTGTTTGAGATTGTGTCTCCTCCTATGTATCTGTACTTCATAATCATCAGGCAAATAGGTATGCTTCATCTTAGTCACCATGCCCTTCCATGTGGCTATAGGACTCTTTCCTTCCTTTTCTCTTTTGATTTGATCAAATTTCCACCACATGAGAGCTAAACCTCTCAATCTTGACTTGGCCACATTTACTTTTTGGGCCTCTGTGATACCATCACATTCAAAATGACTCTCTATGTTTTCTATCCAATCCACTACTGAATTAGGATCCATTTTTCCACTAAATAGTGGCACACCCTCCAAAGCTTTACCACTCAAAGCCTTTAATACCTTTAAGAAGGGTTCTTGATCACTGATAGGATCAAGTGTTGGACCTTCTTCTTCTATATCCACTCCTTTTCCCTTGCTTCTTCTTATTTCTAATCAATCTTATCCTTCATCTTCTCAGCTTTGTCTTGGACTTCTCCCAAGAGTTGCTCCATTTGAGACAATCTTTCTCTTAATGACTTGTTGTCTTCTTCTTGTTCTTCCACCTTTTTGGCTAACTCAGCATTAGTAAATGTGACTCTGTCTTTTGCTGATCCTCTAGGTGTATTCTCTCCCATTGATTCAGTAGGCTGAAGCATCCACCACAAGCCTAATCTTTAATGAAGCTCTGATACCAATATGATGCAAGTGTTCCAATAGGTTTTCTTGCACCATCCACTAAGAAGACCTTCTCTATCTTCTAAAAGGATCCTAGTCTCCTCTAGGTCCTTAGTAGGCTTAGATCATTAAATAAGTCCTAATCTTACTCTTCTCCAAGAGTCTCCACTTGTGCTTCACCCTAACACCCTATGATTACTTCACTTCTCCACTTCTCCTACTCACACTTAGAAGAGTCTAAATGCCAATTTTCACTCTAACATTCTTAAACCATTTATAGGGGTGTCCATCAACATGTAGACATCACATTTGATCAGTTTTGAATCCATCTTAAGGGGTCTCTTCACTCTTTGCAATCGAGTATCACCTTAAAATAAATTTTTAATGTTTTAAAATCAGTATCCCTCTGTACATAGGGTTCCTACAAACTAGGTCTTATAGAGCTAATAGACTTAAAAACTAGGACAGTCTGCAACACTATGCTAAACTTGTCCAAAACTTGTCTCCACTGATTGGTATGAACTCAACCAACTGAGTATGTCAAGGTAACACAAAACCCTAACTTATCATGTACTTAGACTGTATAGATCTATCTTCCCCTGCATATGAATTCTCACTGTTTCTCCAGCAAACAACTAACTGGATAGTGCATTCTCGCCTAGGGCTTGGTCTTAAAAATAGCTACTTGTCTTTCCGTGACTCCTAACTCTACAACTATGTACACTAATGACTCCCCTAATATTTCCATCTACCCTTGGAGATTTCCCATTGTTAGATTTCATGGGGAAGTCATATTTAGACTGACTGGTTAGGATAGGACCAGTGAACTACTTAAACACAAAACAATTTACCTATGAATGAATACTAAATCTAATCAACTAACTTAATGAATTAAAAGTGTCTCTAATCCTCCTAGAGCACAAAACAACCATTACTTTGAAGCTTTCAATCCATAAATTATGACTGTCATGAGGAAATGCTCAGGAATTCTGAAGACACAAAATTGCAGACTGTATTACTCTTCATCCAATGTTACAATGAATACCCTCTCTACATGATTCGAGTCTCTCCTAAGCTAGATGCCATAAATGAAAATATGGCTACATCGGGTTCTTTTGGCGTCTTTTCAATTATGCCTCCTCCCTACATTTCAGGACCTCTATCCTCTCTATCTCAAGGATCCAAGATCATTAAAGACCCTATGCAATCTCTATGTCCTCATTTATGAGATTAGGACACATTCAAGACTCCAATCCATCAACTAAAAACTAAGCCTAAGAATTTGAAAACTACAAACAACGGCTAGTAATGTAACATTAGTCTTAATGACTAACTCACTTAGCCTACATTGCAAAGACCTCCTAAGGTCAAAATACAACTAACCTATCTTGACTTGGCTAATGTCAAATACAAGCCAAAATGGACAAACATGGAGGCTAGCCCAGGTGCTCCTGCACCATCTGCTAGTCTACAAGAGATAATCAATACATTGCATTCGTCAAACTAAGGCTAGGTATATATAGATTAAAAAATAACAAGGATACGATGACACCCACCATTTATTAACTTATTTTAATCATCTCAATTACAATTTATGGAGCTCCATTATTTGGTTATCATTTACAATACTAAAATATATATTAAAAATAAGGGAATCACGTTATTTGGTTATCATTTACGATATTAAAATATAGATTTAAAAATAAGGGAATCACGTAATTCTAATGCAGTCCAATTTATACAGTGCAATCTGCCTCTATTTGGACGGGAGGTTTCTAACATTATTGTTCCAAATATTCTTCAGAGATTTAATCAAGAAATTTGTTAGTTTTTCCTGCTAGCCTAGGAGAGACATTCAACACATTGCATTTTTTGTCAAAATTAAGGCTAGGTAAATATAGATTAAAAAATAAAACTCACCATAATAATAAAAAAATGGCTCTTCTTTGGCATGCTAACCGCTGAATTTGTACAATTGATTCTTTGGATGATCAGATCCATTTTTTCTCGCATACCAAATATGTCATAGTGAAGCTTTTTCCCTCTGTAAAGGTGGAATCCATAAAATGTACTGACTTCCCTTTCAAATCTCGGGGTTCTTTTCTAAGATCGGTGCTCTCTTCCCCTAGGGTTTCCCCTAGGACTTTACCTTGGGAGAGTTGCATTAAGGATCAGTCATGCCCATGGATTCCTTCTTATCTGCAAAATTCCAAGTGAGCTCATCACTTATGCTCTATTTTAGCTCAATGTGAATTCCCTCCTCGCAAACCTTCTTTTATATTACCCATTAAAAATAGGTTTTCTAAACTTTGCTCGATAGATTCAAACCAAAATTTGGGTACTCCCTTATATTCTCCTCCTCATAAATGGGCTATTGACCTCATCGAGCATGAAGTCACTCCTAGGTTTATGTAGTCCTTTTCCCCTAGGACCTCAGTACGGTAAACCTAAACCTTCTTCATCTATACCATATTCCGCACCGCATTGTAGAAAATTTGTTGGGGTTCCAAAGCGGAATGATAGCAACATAGAGATATCCACAAAAGATACCTACACCCCCCGCACTGAAGAAATGAAACATATGCCAAATATGTACCTATTGAAGCTTTTTCTTTAAAAATTACTGATGGTTTGATAGAAAAAACACAAGACATGTGTGCGTCCTTTGGGGAATTTTACAGGTGGAATGGAGTGCGATGTTGGTTATATGTAATCGCACCATGGTTAGAAAAATAGCTGAATTACAAGGTAAGTATTGTTCTCTTGCCTGAAATTTTTTTTGTCATAGCTTGTAATAATTTAGATCTTAAAGAAAAGCTTCTCACGGTAGGATGCCCTAGATATAAAGGTATAGATTTTTCAGTATTTGATTGGTCTCCACTTTTTGATCTTTTCAAATTAACTAATTCCCAAGTTGAAAGATTTGTTCTGCTAAAAAATATGCTAGTAGAATTCTTAAACAATGAATTGTTAAGGAAAATCAGAAACCTTTATGGAAAATTTGTAGGTTTCATAGATAAGGATCTCTTATATGTTGATAAAGTGATCATTCTAAGGATGAACTTGACAACTAAAAATCTAAAACCTATAGATATAAAAGTCAAAACATTAACTCATAGAATAAACCCAATCATTTTGCATAAAAATATTGATCAACTAGGTAAGTTACCTAGATCGGTTGATCCATTGCTTGGGAATCACCCTGGTTATGAATTAGGATTTGATGACCATATTAAAACCTATATGCATAATGTGTCATTTTTTAAGGATAAAGGGGGTTTCATAATTTCATCTCCGCATCCCAGGGATTAGTTCAATGACCTATTGTCCGATCCTACCCTAATTACACCCACCACTCTAAAAAATACAGACAATCTAAATGAAACAGTTGCAATGGTGGAGCCTTTAACCTACGGCTTTGATGCTCATTGTAGCAATACCACTGCCCTATCCCCCTCTAGACTGCCACCTGCTATATCTTAAATGATTCCCTTAAACTCTGAAATGGTTGAGAAGCCTCCCCTCCTAGGTTTACAATCAAATTTGCAAATAGAAACTAAATTTAAATAGCTTTCTAGGAAAAGATAGGAATATCTTGAGCATATTTGATTCCTCCGAAAACTCAATTATTTTTTACAATAAATGAGGAAAAGATAGACAGGATCATTTTTTAGGAGAAAGGATTTGTAGAAAGGAAGGTATCCAAGAAAATTATAAAGAAAAAAATTGGTTGAGTTCTGAATCACAGGGGATTAGGTTCTCCTCTCCCACCCGGCCAGTCATGGATGGAAATGACATTAAAAACCAAACTAATAATAAAACCTTAGGAAATACAAAGAATCTATTAGAGGGGGGCCCTAACAGAATTGATGGTGGCTGCCCCTCTAATTTTGAGTTCGGACTGGATCCTCTATCTAATTGCATTATCACAATTAGTGGTGTCTGCCCCTCTAATTCTAAGAATAGCCTAGTGTTTCTATCTGATGGAGCCAATTTTGGTTCCCCTCAGGCTAATGTGCCTATTAGTGAGGTTCCTTCAGATAAATTAACCATGGATTTTATGGAGACCCCTGATTTTGGACTCTCTATGAAAGGCATATTAAATTGGTCAGAGAAGAATGTTGTGGTAACCTCTGAAGAACAAGGGACTATATTCGAGGATGATGCCAAAATAGAGAAAGAAGTAAAAATTATCACCAAATTTTTTGGAGACACCCTCCTAGACGAGCTGGTTGATATTTTTATGGATGAAATATCTGATAAAGATGAATTGTTATTACAAAGGTCACTTCTTATCAAGGGCATCGGGGATATGTAAATTTTAGAGGATCTTGAGGCTACTGCTAACCTTTTAGTTGAAATAGATAACTTAGAAATTGAAGACCCTGATTCCTATGGTATTGCCTTTACACAGATTAGTAAATAGACCCCTCATTGTGGTCAAATTCTAAAGAAGATGGGTAGGAAATCTAATAGAGAACTTCGAAATAGAGACGGAGAAGCTTCAAGTCAGGTCAAAATTATGACTCTCTGTTATGTTGGGAAGGGGCAGTGCATTCCCAAGTAGATATGATTGTCCTTTCATGGAATTTTAGGGGTCTTAATGACCCTAACAAGCAACAGATTCTCCAACACTGCATAAATAGTACTAAGGAAGAGTTAGTATTAATACAGGAAACAAAGATAGGTAGGGAGGAAGCACTTACATTCAAAAATAAACTATGATTTAGAAACCTAGAAGAGTCACATGCTACAGGTGCATCAGGGGGTTTATCCATTATCTGGGATCCCAGATCCATCTCCTTCAATATCATAGAAAAACACCAAAATTGGATGGCTGGTCAGGTAAGGAATTTCAAAAACAACCTAGTTTAAAACATTATTAATGTGTATGGTCCTACACAAACAAAAGATAAACTCCAAATCTAGACAGAGATTGAATCCTTCTTTGGCTCTTACCCTAATCAACTATTCTTGATTGGTGGGGATTTTAACACTATCACTAAGCTCTTTGAGAAGAGAGGGGGCAGCACTAAACTACCACAGGCTGCGAATAACCTTAATCATTGGGCCTATATAAACTCTCTACTGGAAATACGTATGGAGGATAATGCCTTTACATGGAATAACAGAAGGAAATTTTTTTGTAACCTTGTAGAAAAGATTGACAGATTCTATATCTATGGGAGTCTGATTGATGTTAATGTAACCTTTAATGCATAAATTCTTCTCATTTCTGGCTCAGACCACTACCCTGTCTAGTTACAGATTATTGTTGACTCTTGGCCAAAGAATTGTCCCTTTAAATTTGAACAGATGTGGCTCCAAGATGAGAACATCCTTAATCTCATTAAACATTGGTGGGAGGAAGCTCAGGTTTCAGGTTCAAAAATGTATATAGTAGCTAGCAAAATTAAAATTATTAAAAGAACATTGCTAGAATGGAATTCGGAGAAATTTGGAAATAATTTTTAGAAAAAATTGGTTTTAGAAGAAAAATTGAAGGGGGTAAACTCATAGGTTAATAGCTTCAGAATGGATGAGGCGTTATAACTAGAAGAGAAGACCCTCTTATCTGAATATGAAGATATATTATCTAAAGAAGAGATCTTCTGGCAACAGAAATCTAGGGAATCATGGTTAGAAGTAGGAGAAAGAAACACAAAATTATTTCATAACTGTACTAAACAGAGGAGAGTAACAAATAGAATTATAGGGATAAAGAGAGATGACGGGAAGGACCTCCAACAACCTTCGGATATAGTGGATGAAACAATTAAATATTTTAAAGATATATTGAGTAGCACAGGATCCTCTAATCTATGTGAACAAAATAAGATGCTCAAGCATATTCCAAAAATAGTAACACCCCAACACAACAAAATCTTATTGGAAAAGTTTACAATAAAAGAAGTAAAGGATTCCTTAATGTGTATGAACCCTGATAAATCACCAGGGCCCGATGGTTTCCTAGCTACCTTCAATCAAAAATGCTAGGATTTCATAGGAGAGGAGGTTATAGAGGCACTTGAAGGAGTTAGAAATTCAGGTAAAATCCTGAAAGAAGTTAATAATACCTTTTTAACCCTTATTCCAAAAAAGGATAAACTAGAAAATCTAAATGATTATAGACCAATTGCACTCAGTAATACCTTATACAAACTACTTTCTAAAACATTAACAATTAGGCTCCAAAAAATCTTACCCTTACTAATTAGTGAGGAACAAACTGGCTTTGTTCCTAGCCGATAAATATATGATGGAGTCATTATAGCTCAAGAAGCTATTCATTTAGTCCAAAACAATAAGTCTCCCAACATATTAATAAAATTAGAAATTAGAAAAGCATATGACAAATTCGACTGGAGATTTCTGTGTAAATGTTGAGAAGCCTTTGGATTCACAAAAAGTTGCATTAACCTTATATATGAATGCATATCTACGTCTATGGTCTTTGTCTTGATAAATGGCACTCCGAAAGAATTCTTTAGGATGTCAAGAGGGATCTAACAAGGGGACCCAATGTCCCCATACCTCTTCACCATCATTGATGAAGCCTTGGGGAGAGCTATACATTCACAGAAAATGGAAGGAAATATCAAAGGCATCATAATTTGCAGCAATCTGGAACCAACTACCCATCAATAATTTGTTGATGATACCATGCTTTATGGTGCTAGTGAAGAAAATGAAGCTAAAACATTCAAATCTATCCTAGATTCTTACACTACTGCCTCTGGGTAGGAAATCAATGAAAATAAATCTGAAGTATTTTTCTTTAATACAACTAACAAGACATTGCAGCAAATCTATAGAATTCTAAACTTCAATCTCAAAAGTCTGCCTTGTAAATACCTTGGATTACCTTTAGATAAGGGAACAAGAACTGCCTCTCTCTGGAATCCAACAATAGAAAAAATTAAAAATAAAATGAACTCCTGGAAGGGTAAATGGCTCTCTTGAGCAAGTAGAGCCACAAAGGTTAAATTTGTTTTAGCCTCTATGCCAATCTATCAATTAGCATGCATTAATCTTCCTGCTAATAAAAAAGAAGAATTAAATAAACACTTAAGAAATTTCTTTTGGCAAGGTACGAGTGATGTAGAGAAATATCCCTTGATTGCATGGGACAAAGTTTGTTGTCCAAAAGATGAACGGGGCGCGGGCATTAAAAACATTAGAGATCAGGGAAAGGTGTTAGGAGCTAAATTAGTATGGTGTCTTTATAGGAATCCACAGGCCAAGTGGGCAAAAATTTTAATATCTAAATATTTAACTAATAATAACCCAAAAAACATCTTCAGGGAAAGGAACCCGCCAAGAGGCTCCCAAATTTGGAATTTTATGGTAGAATGTCACCACATTATTTCTAGTAAACTTACTTGGAACTTAGGGACAAGGGAAGAAACACTCCTTTGGGTAGACTCTTGGGGAGGGTTTGAAGCTTTGGATAAACCTCAATTTACCTGGTCTAGGAACATTCTAGAACCCTCTTTGGGTTGTTTTGTCAAAGATTACATCAAAAAATCAACTAAAGGATTTGGTTGGGAATGGAAGGATTTATCCACTTTCAATCTACCTAGGGATGAATCTTTTCTCCTTTCTGAGGCATTAAACAAGAGACGAGTAGTCTTCAATGGTAAAAATGACACCCTGGTATGGGATGGGGCTAAAAATGGGGAATATAACTCGAGGGATTGTTTTGAAGCAATTAGAATAAAACAAATCAGACCAAAGACTAATATGCCTCCAAAACTTTGTTGGAAAAAATATTGTCTTCATAAGGCAGACATTTGCACCTAGATTGCTATGCACCAAAATCTACTCATAGCAGAAAGATTTAAGAAAATGGGATATGAAGGACCTCGTAAGTGCCCTCTATGCGAAAAGGATGAGGAATACTTTAACGACATCCTATTAACATGAATATTTTCAAATCAATGATGGAAGTGGTTATGCGGTAACCTGGGCTGGCAATCTTCTTTCCCCAAAACCATTCTAGAAATGCTCCAATCCTGGCCTGAATTAAAGAAGGGTAGCATTTATGCTAATTTATGGATCACTGCCCCCTCAATTATCATATGGAAATTGTGGAAGGAGAGAAACAAAAGAATATTTAGAGATGAGAAATTGGATGTAAAACAATTGTTCAATAAAATGGAGACAGACATAATTGAATTTACTAATAATAAAAGTAGGAACCAGAAAAAAAGAGAGGCAAAGGTGTCTTGTTGGGATGAGGAAAATAGGGGAAAATGGGTAGTCCTCATCCTCCCACCTTTCTATGGTCCAGGAGAAAATTTATCAAAATCTAGGAGAGCAGAGTGTGTATGGACATCGCCATGTCATGGATGGTTTAAACTAAACTTTGATGGTGCATCAAGGGGCAACCCAGGTGTTGTGGGTATTGGTGGTTGTGTTCATAATAGTGAAGGTAGAGAAATTACAGTGCTTTCCTCTCATATTGGTCATGAGACCAATAATAGGACGGAGTTATTTGCACTCTCAAAAGGACTAAATATATGTAAGGATCTAGGTATAAAAATTTGGAAATTGAAGGGGATTTAGCCATAATAGTTAATTCCCTTAGGACAGGCTCTACCCCTAACTAGAGACTAAATGCGCTTCTCACTGAAGCCGTTAATGTTAACAAGGAGTTCCCCAAAATCATAATTAATCATTTTTATAGGGAAGGCAATAAAAGGGCAGATGAATTAGCAAATCTGGGAGTGGATGGCACATCTATCCCTCCTGAGATGCCTTCAACAAAAATTTAGGATCCTCAAAATTATGTAAATCTTATGGTTGGATAGTGCCTAGTGAGTAACCTTACTAGAGGTTAGCTTAAAGAGTTTTAGCAAAATATAATAAATAAATTATAGTTTAAATATGTCCCTCTACTATTTATGGTTTTCCAATAATATTTACCTTGAAGCTTTCTCAATGGGTATCACCCAAGGGTGTTACAACCATCCCTCCAACATTAAACCACGCTAGATCTTAGGTAAGGTTCCATTAATATTGTTATAAAAATATGTAGGTATGTATGCACGTATGCACATTAACATGTGTGTATGTATGTATGTAGATATGCACATATGAAAGATTGCCCATATGTATGTATATATGTACATAGGTGGGAATGTATGTAGGTACGTATGTATGTACATATCTTTATACATAGGCTGACAACCCTCTTTCATTGTATACTTTGAGACTGAGAGTATGCTTTTTCAATCCCAAGGAAACAAAGGTTACTGACATAGACATTTAATATTATTAATGCATATATTCATAACGAATTTCATAAAAGATATCCATAATCAAAATTAGGATATATGTGTTGATACATCCTTATGGTTAGTTGTATAAGTGCTTCACACCCAGACATACCCTTTGCATACCGATACATATAAAATTTTAATCTCCTTTAGGATCACTAGAAGGTTGTAGCTCTGATACAGTGATATGAATATATATATAGATATATAAATAGAAACATACATACATAGTAATAGATAAATTTTTATATGCTGGAAATTTGTCACTTCACCATAACATTTATGATTCCTTTGTCATAAATATCATATTAACACTTCTGGGATCCACCTCACTTTATGATTTCAATCGATGAGTCTGGCATGAGTTTGCTACTCATGCAGTAAGAAAAGGAGCAAGTTTAACTGATTAAAAACCACATGTCTGTACTATGTAAATAAAGGACTCATCAAGTTGGGCCAAAATTGTGCTTAGGGACTGACAAAGCACAAGGTTAATTTAGAGTGAAGCTATCGGTGTCCTATATTTATGACATGAGCTGGCCAATTTCGCATTGATAATCATTAGCAAGGATAATTCTCCTAGGGAAGACTAGCTCTCTGCAAGAATGGAGTCTAGGCTTAAATCACATACCAGTTTAGTGACAATCGGGCCATGGCATTCGGAGGCGCTATTAAACCTGAAAGGTGGAACAAGATTCTCAAGCCTATCCCGGAAGCTGCGAGAATAGTGCTGGAAAAGGGTATGGGGGACGAACACTTTGACAATGCCTTCACATACCAAGCCAATGGTAACATAGTGGGCCTCTTCTTAGCCCTGGCCACCTTTGCAGGTTTTAAAAAGAAGATATCATGGAAGCCACATAGTTAATCTTTGAAGATGATATACTAGGAGGTCTACAGAATATTGTATATAGTATTAATAACCAGCTACTTGTGTCGTTTCCAGAATTAATAATGCAAACTAAAATAGAAAAGATAAATGACATCCCAAATAGTCAAAGGGTTCCAATGATTAATTTCAAAGATGAGAAGATCTTCGATTCCCACTGGCTAGAGATGTAGAGAAATGTGGAATTTATGTTCAAGAAAATATTGAAAAAGGAAATGGCCAAGGACTGGCTCATCAAATATTGGCACGACGAAGGTTTTGACATTCCAAAAGTGTTGGATAATATGGAAGTTGAGAACTTCCGTATAGTTTCCCCATCTGTGAAGAAATGCTTGAAAATGCTGAAGGATTCGAAAGATGAAGAAGTAGCCATCATTATAATTAAAAAGGGTGAGGGTGAATGGAGCTGTGATCTTCTCCATAAGGACTAGAATAGGAAAAGGGGTAAGTCTTAAAGGGTTTTCAGCATATATTAGCTATAGATGATACCAGTTTTGTGTTCATAAAAATTTGAAGGATTAAGGTAGGATATAGTATTGGTATAGTCTTAGTATATTTCTTAGAAGTAATGGATAAATACTGTCAAGTACTAGACAAAAAACTCTGTTATGAAGGATAAAGTTTTTGAATATATATAATACATGTGAATTTTATTTCGCCTTTAAATAAATCCTTCTCTTCTAGAATACTATGTCATGTTTAATGTTTAAATAGAATCTTCAGAATAGAAAATAGAAGATACCTTCTTTATGATGATATAAGTGTGTTTATAAACATTCTGTAGCTTTTCATAAGGAAAACGGGAAATATGAGATCCACAAAGAATTTCATAGAAAGGGTAAGACATTGTTAGAAAGAGGAAATTAAGTCCTGGAAGTAGCAATGAGGTGTACTATTCCATATTCTTAGGTTAGGTATGTAGTACTTAAATCATTTGTAGTAACACATCAATTTATACGTAGAAATATATAAACAAACTTCACACACACACACACACACACACACACACACACACACACACACACACACACACACACACACACACACACACATATACACATATATATACACACACATATATATATATACACACACACACATAGATATATATATACACACACACATACATATATACATATGTATATATGTATGTGTGTGTATATATATATGTATATATGTATGTGTGTGTATATATATATATATATTATTATATATCTATGTATGTATGTATGTATATATATACACATATATATACATACATACATACATACATACATACATACATATATATATATATATATATATACATAG
>MU225333.1:1469253-1490518 GCA_018584345.1 Thuja plicata | reverse complement strand
TATATATAGAGAGAGAGAGAGAGAGAGAGAGAGAGAGAGAGATGTTAAAGTTTATCCACCATATATTAATAAGATTTTATACCATAAGAGACCAATAAGTGCCTTATAATATTAATTAATATCAAAATTACACCCTAAATGATCTTTGCCATAGTAAATTGAATCACTCTGTAGATTTTCTAAAGTAGAATCTAGCCAAGCTTATTGCTAAAATTAAATATGGGTAACAATCTCCAATGCTATAAATTTATTCAAGATTTTATTTCCTAGGTTAAATTACTCAATAAAGCGAGATCTAGATAGGGAATTTAAAGAATCAATAATCCATCAGAATCCATAATCACAAACCATGAGGGTGGTTAAAATAAACCATTTCATAAACACTAATTATGGTAGAGAAGATAAAGGCCATGTGAGTGAAACTACTCAAGAGCTCACAAGATAAACACCATGATCAACTCAAAAACTATTAATTTATTGATTATTAGTTAATTTCTGTAATTCAGTTCTCATGTTCACTTCTTCAATTCGACAAGAATCTAAAATTCATTATCTACTTGGATAGAGGTTCCTTTTATCTGAAAACAAGATACTACATGCAATAAAGTGACCATAATCAATTTAAGAAAATAAGCTACTACAATAAAAGATAACCATTTCTCTTTCATATATAATCAATTTAAGAAAACAAGATACTACATAGTAAAAATAATCATTGTCATTTTATATGTTCTCATTCTATAAAAAAGATACTAGAAGTACAATAAAGTTTCACCTCCCTTCTATGTAGATGATTCTATAATTCAATAAAGCCTATAGTCTACTTAGATAACCATACATGCTCACAATTAAAAATACAGATATAAGATGTCATACATTCATAAATATCAAAATTTAATTTTCTTTATCTTGAATAATTTATTCAATAATGAACAATCTAATATAAATGACTCATAATATTAGATAACTAGTATAGCTAGCTAAACTCTGTTGTATTACTGGAATCAAGAACATCATACTTTTCACAATCTAATGATATAAAACAAAGTTAAATTATGATAATAATATTTGCATATATCCAAAGTATAATAGATTATTTAAGGTAAGTTATAATAATAATATTTACATATGACCAAATCATAATAGATTATTTATTTTGAGTTGTTCAACTAAAGCAAGGTACTCTAATCTCTCACAACAATATCAACACTGTAAGTATGATAATAATATTTGTAGATGTCCAAAGTATAATAGATTGTTTATTTGTAAAGTTCAAGTGGAGCAAGGTTGTTTAACATCCCAGCAATATCTTACACCAAGTGCACAATACCCGATATTGCAGCATATTAAATCTCCATCACACATTTCAGAGCCAGGGCAAGGTTGTCTAACATCCCAGCAATATCCCACACCAGGTGCACAATACCCGATATTGTAGCATATTAAATCTCCATCACACATTTCATAGCCAGTGCAGGGATGGTATTGGCTAAATAGCAGACTAAAACGTAAAACATAATAAGGAAGTTGAAAAAAAGTTGAAAAAAAAACTAAGTGTCCCCCTTGGTAAGAAATACGTTTTAGTCTGCTGCATAGACGTTTCCGTGCAGGGATCATCACAAACACCTCCAGCCAGAGCCGTACCTGCCAATACATCAAAATTGTCAGAATCAAAATCGTCAATGCACTAATTATGAGGCTAGCCTACTACCATACCTGCGATGCCATATTCTTTAATGATCTTAGAAAACTATTGTGAAGAAATTCTAATCCAATCCAATTTTGTAGAGTGCAATCTGCCTATGTTTGGACTCGAGTTTCAAACATTATTGTTCCAAACATTCATCAGAGATTCAATCAAGAAATTTGTTAGTTTTGTCTGCCATTCTACAAGAGATAATCAGCACATTGCATTCGTCAAACTAAGGCTAGATATATATAGATTAAAAAATAACCAGGATATGATGACGCCCACCATTTATTAAATTATTTTAATCAGGCTGAATTACTATTTACGGAGCTCTATTATTTGGTTATCATTTACGATACTAAAATATAGATTAAAAAAATAAGGGATTCACGTTATTTGGTTATCATTTACGATATTAAAATATAGATTAAAAAATAAGGGAATCACGTAATTCTAATGCAGTCCAATTTATACAGTGGAATCTGCCTCTATTTGGACAGGAGGTTTCTAACATTATTGTTCCAAACATTCTTCAGAGATTTAATCAAGAAATTTATTAGTTTTGTCTTATTTAATCAAGAAATTTATTAGTTTTGTCTGCCATAACTTTTATTTAATGATATCCTAAATCTAATCATCCCTTTACTTTAACCCTAATTTAAATTGTAATTCTTTTGTAGTCCCATTTTTAACATGACCTTAATTTTAATCAAAATTTTAATTTCAAATATAACTATAATTAACCATAATTGAAAGCTATTCCTATTTTAATCACAACTTCAGGGTTTCTGTTTTGAAGATTATCCATGGGAGTCACTAGCCCATGCTCGAACCCTATGATTAGTATCTTATATGCCAATAAAAGAACAGTATATTTTCACACTGGGAGGAACAACACTTTTACATTGTTCTGAACATGACATGTTTTGATAAATTTTGCTCACGGTTTCACTAGTGAAGTCGAATGTTGTTTATTTTATCTAATTGCTGGAGGGTAAAAACTTTATTTGTTTTGATAGACAGAATAACAAAACATAAAGTTTAGTTTGCAGACATGGACATTTTTGTCCTCATGACAATATTGTTATGTTTAAAAAACATTAAGTGGAGTGAATTTGTATACAGACAGGATAGCCATGCAAGAGAACCCGAGTTCACATCAAATATACACCTGTTCGAGATCAACTTAATAGCTATGTGGGTATATATTTTTGTTGTTGCTATTGACATTAATAAAGCACAGAGAGCAGTAATGAATGAAATGACAACAAGGAAACAACATAAGGTAACTTTGAGTATGTTTAGTGTTGCAAAAGAAGTGATGAAAGCACATGCTAGAGTTTTGAAGTAAGCAAACAACTACTACAACATATAGAGAATTAATATCAACACACCTCAAGTTGCTGCCAAAGATGTGTATTTTTAATAACTCATAAAAATGAAGTTGTTGAAACTCAAAGTTACGCATTTGGAATGCATTTAAAATGCAGAAGTAACAAGAAAAGACCAGATGTAACTTATCTAAAGAAAAGAGGACAAGAAGACCGAGTTTGACATATAGATTAGAAGCCAAGTGTCATGGGTTACAACAGAGGAGATGAAGCCCGAGTTTTTTAAAAAAAATAGATCAACAGAGAAAGTCACGACGTCTTCAAGTGTAAGTTTACCATAGACTGGGGATGAATCTGAAACTATGGCTTAGATGCCTAGTTTCGAATCGGATTTCCATGGATTCCTCTACACCTCTCAACCACAGCTTAGATTCACTCCAAGCTTACAGTGGGTGTGAAACTTCCAAGTTCAAGTCCCAGTTCAAAACAAAGAGTCAACGCCATCCATTATGGCTTCTAAACATCTAGAGCCTGAGCTCTGTGAGCTACTCTGCAATGTCCCACACATTGGAGGCCATGGGTCATAACTCACAGTTGACAGAGCTCGAGACTCACAGTTGACAGAGCTCGAGATTTTGAATTCCAAGTTCAACCAAATAAACTCCAAAAACTCCAACAGAATCCACAAAATGTGCCATATGTTATGGCAGAACAAGTTCAAACCCATGGTTTGCCATAGATCCCAAGAAGCCTGAGCTTCTCCACATACTCCAGAAGAAAATGTAGTGCCATTGATTATGGCTTCCCAACTCTAGTTCAAACAAGCATGGCCATGCCATAGAGAAGAAAACCCTAGACGCAAATGAAATCGATAAACACTATGCATTTTGTTTTACCCAATTTTGAAGTCCACTAACAAATGGAGTAAATGCTATGACAGTTCCTAGTGCATCGATATTCCCTCAACAATGCCACAATACTACTTTTCATGCCACGATGGTGTCGGGTTATGGTTGCAGTTGTATGCATTTAAAGTTTATGTATTCAGATGTGATGTAATAAAGTTGGTAGGGTATATAAAAGGGATGTATTTTATTTACTAACTTTAGGAGGGGCTAAACTTAGGCCTTGATTTAGGGCACTTGTTAAGCCATATAGTTTAGTAGCTTGCTATTGTGGAGGGCTTTTTGGGGGGAAATATTTTCAAAAAATTAAGCCATGTGGGCTATATAGTGGATCTTTTGCTTCTTGTTTAGGGGTTCAAGATTTTACAGAGAAGAGCTTTTAGTGAACTTCTTGTTCCTATAGCTACCTTTTTATGATTTTGTATCCATTGTTAGTTCATGTTTGTGATATCAAATTTGTGCAAGAGGATGCTTGTATTCCTTGCCATTATTATGAGATTCATTCATGTAACTGCACAAGGTTTTTGAGAAGAATATAGTTGACCCATTTTTCATACATCTTATGGTGATCATTTATTCAAATCCTATTCAATTTTCTACATTCAAGTGTAATACATCTGTAGCATGGATTAGTGGATTGTATCGATTCCTATTCTAGATTACATAATATCAGCCTTTTGCAGAATATGCATGTTGTGGATAGTAAGATTGCTATTTGTTGTTTCAACCCTAATAGTGACCTTCAAATTAGCCTATGTATTGGATAGTGAGTGATATTGCAGAGATCATTAGGGTATGTTAAGTGAATGTCAGTTTCAGGCTTTGAGAGATCTGAATCTTATTTGGTGTATCACCTTTCAGGTTTTATTGATACAATTTTATTTATAATTTCTCCCTTTCCTTCCCAAAATCAGGAGAAGATAGTATAATATTGATACCCAAATTCAATAGGAACTGGCCTAGAATCCGGAGACTCCCTCTCAATCATAGTCCACCCACAGCTAGAGAAGGTTTCCATTGTTAGGATACAATACCTATAAATCCCTTATGCTTGAGTTGGGGTGGTAATTCTAAACCTCAATAGTTTTTGGCACACCTGGTGGGACCTTTTTGATACATGAATCGAATCCAAACAAGGAGTGGAAAAGACTTTGAGTATTTACAGTTATCACATACCAGGAGAGGAATAAATTTACAGAGAGAGCCTAGAGGTCCAAAAGAGCTATCCTTCTAGCCCGTAGCAAGGGGTAGGAAGCCAGGAAGACCAAGGAAAAGAAGATCTGAGAGAATTTAATCTCCTCCCACTTACTGCACTGATTTACCAAATTCTGATCAAGAATCTTTAGAAAGTCCTCCAACACTTCAATTTCAAGTTGTTCTTGAGCCATCAATCAGAAGAGGAACTACCATAAGTTGCAGATCTCGCTTCAGCAACACCATCAATGGCTAGAAGATTGCCTTTTGTTCCATTTGATCAAGGCAGTCCTCTAAGGATTGCAAATCACAACAACATACCATTGGCAACATTTAAGGGATTGCCATCTTTCACGGGAGAAGGACAAATAACATCCACTGAGCACATCAGAGATATTGCTTCTCTTTGCAATGTCCATCACATCACAGAGGAGGTTGTGGCTTTGTAGCTACTAGCTGCATCATTTAATAGTAAAATTACAAAGTTGTGTCACGTTTTAGAACCACTTATTAGCACAGCTAAATTTGAGTATTTCTAAATAAAAATTAATTTTTGTCAAACATATTGTCTAGCTAGAATCATTCTAGCTAAGCTAGATAAGTGGTTTAACTTTCCCAATTGGAAATGTCTATTAAATGCATGTTTTATACCAATTACCAAATAAATAAAATTATTTCAGAAAATTGATGTTTCAATAACCCCTACTCTTTTTAATGATATTTTTAAAAAATATAAAAAATACCCTTTTGTAGAGCTCAGAGTCAAGATTATTGTCATATAATGTTTATAATATTTTGATTAGATCTAATATATTATAATTTCAAAATATAACAAGTAGGTATTTTAACATTCGAGAAGATGTTGCCTCAAATAAATAAATAAAATACTAAATCATATCAAAATATTTTAAAATTTATATTTAACACTAGAGGAGAGAGTCTTCTTCAAGATATGTATTTTTTTTCTGAATGGTGTAGATTTGATAGGGGAAATTTGGAGGGAGATGAAAACTGTCAATTTCAGATAAGTTCAACTTTGAGCAGTTATAACGGAGAAAATATACATTAAAAACCAATCTTTCTTCTTTTCTACACTAGATATACATTTTATCTATAACATATTTTGAAATCAGAGGAAAAATAGATTATTTGCATATACTTGTTTGGAGGGAACTAGACCCTAGATTTTCATTAGTGTTTAGCAATGGAAAAATGGACTTCAAAAATTAAAAACTATGTACATTCTTGTTCAAAACTTTTTAAAAAAATTATAGACATAAACTTAATCCATTTTTACACATTTCATTAGTTTACATAATCCTCAAATTCTAAATACAAATGCCACCTTTTATGTTGTTAAAGTTGAACAGTTTACATGTTGTGGTACTTTTCCTTTATAAAAGTGTGAAACAGGTTTGTACTTTTACACTTAAGGGAAAAGCATTGGAATGGTTCTGAACTCTCCAATTTGGATCTATTGATACATGAGATGCATTAGGTGAGGGATTATCTAAGTTTTTTGAAGATAAATCTGACAATATTTCTTTGGTAGAACAACTGACTACTATCAAAAGGGCTCCACAAGAAGAGATGTGTGATTTCAATCTTAGATTTCAGAAGACTTGGAATAGGATTCCAGACACGGTAAGACCTTTTGCTGAATATGCATTTTTGTACTTTCTTAAAAGCCTAAATAGTGATATTTTAGTAATGATCCAATCCATGGGGGGAAATTCTTTACCTCAAGCTTTTGATATTGCAATAAGGGCAGAGAATAGTCTTATTTAGGCTGGAAAGATAGCCCTAGGCCACCCATGCCTTATTTTCCTAACATCCAGTCCAATATGCCATTATTTGTTCCACCTTTGGCCTCATTGCCAACTTATAAGATTGAAGAAATAATTCCTTCTATCCCTTCTAATGAGTTGCAAGGTATAAAAGATAGCCAACAAAATATTGAGAGCTTATTACAAACCTTTGGAAATGAGCTAGTGAACCTGAAAAGGAAGTAGAGTCAAGGCAATCCAGTAGCCCATAATCAAAATCAGTTTTCTATTTCTTCATCCCAGCAGCCTACTCAACCCGCCTACCAAAGAGGGAAGCAACAATACCAAGGAAGTAACACTGCAAATAGGCAAAATTGGAATCAAAGGCCTTATAGACCTTACAATATTGCACCTCTTAATACTGTTAGGGATATTGTTCCTAACCAAAATAATATTTCTGTTGATTTTGAATGGTGTTTTTGTTGAAATGAATGCCACAATCAATCCACGTGTGCTAATGGAGTGCTTAATCAAGCCCTAATGGTTTAAAATGCAATTGATTCACAACCTACTGTATCTACTAAAGAGACTCAACAACACCCTAAGCTAACTACTCTGGACACTGCATTTATGAATTGGCAAGAGGAAGAGTTATGTGGAGTAAATGATGATTCACCTATATCAACAAACACAAGAGCCAAGAAGAGAGCTCTAGAATCAGAGAAATCAGCTGCCAGGTTTGCTGCCACAACTCAACCACCACTTATTCCTTCAGTTTCTATTCTAAAGGGGCTCTCTACTCTTGCAAACAAAGAAACACAAAATGAGAGGCAAGCGGATCAAACCATTGGTAAATCACCTCAGAAGGTACAATTTGATGTTCCCTATAATATTGTTGATAATATGAAGAAGGTGAATGTTTATATTTCTATGTGGGATTCATTAGCCATTCCAGGACAAGTTGATTTATTAAAGGAAGAGCTGTCAAAAGGGATAGCAATTTCACAGCAAGTTGTACATCATCCTCCCAGAGTGGTTATGGTCAATTCAGAGCCTTCAATAGTTCATGACAAAGCGGTTAAAGGAGAAAAGAAGATTGATACTTCTCATCAGATTGGTCTCACCTATATTTCAGAACTAGATATGGTGCTAAGGTGACCATAAAATCAAAGTTATTGGCCAAAGACAACATAGAGCCTTATAATCCTAGTCCCATTAATGCAGGTTTTGTGATCATGGATCCAGATGGAATCAATGAGAGTTCATCTTATAATACACAAACTGAAGACTATCCTAATATTTTTCTAGATGAATGGGCAGCTAGAAATGATCAAGACAATGATGTGTTTGATGCTTGTTTTGGTAACTATGTGATGTTAGAATCTGATTCAGTTGTGCCTAATTTGATTATAGATCAATATTTTGAATCTGAATTATCTAACTAGCCATTGGATCTATATTTTGATGGATCTAAGAATAAGGATGGTATTGGTGTAGGAGTTATGTTGGTTTCACCTCATGGTGATAAATTTTATGCTTCTTACAAGTTATCATTTCCATGTTCTAACAAGATAGCTGAATATGAGAGTTTGATCCAGGGATTAGAATGGGAAAGGAAAAGAGGAATCAAGTGGTTAAGGGCATTTGGGGACAGTGAGTTGATAGTAAGATAGGTGAGAGGTATCAATGTTGTTAAAAAGATCTCTTGAAGGTGTATAAATCCATAGTTTCTGATATTTTGGATAATTTTGATGCATTTAACCTTATTTCCATACCTAGAAGGAAAAATATGCATGCTGATAGGTTGGTTGGTTTTGGTGCTCATGTTTCAATTACTGAAAATAAAGGATAGATCTCACATTAATCACATGTTAAAATTGTTGTAAGGCCATCTATCCCAGACAATGATATTAATTGGCAGGTGTTTAACACTGATGAACATATTTTGAGCTTTATGATTGAAACAAAGGACTTTTCAGCTTCTAAAAATGACCAGTTCAATCAGCAAATTGAAAATTAGATCATTCAGTTGAAGACTAATAAGCTTCCAAGGGGATTAGTCAGCTTAGAGTCAGATTTCAACTCTGATGATCAATTCAGAAAGAATAAAACCAACTTGCTAATCAAAGAAGATCACTATGAAAAAGTGGATATATTTAGAGACAAGTGCTTGAAGGTTGGTAACATTAATTCCCCTGAGGAAAAGAAAATGTTTATTGAGTTATTTAGGGAATATAATGATGTGTTTGCATGGGATTATTCTGACTTAAAAGGATTTGATCCTCAATTAACTCAGCATGCCATAAAATTAGAACCAAATGCTAAGCCCATTAGACAAAGGCAAAGGCCTATCAATCCCAAGCTATAACCTTTAATACTGAAAGAACTGAATAAACTTCTGAATGGTGGCATAATATTCTCTATCAAGCATACATCTTGGGTTTCAAATTGTGTTCTTGTGAGAAAGAAGAACAAGGAGATAAGACTTTCTATAGATTTTAGGGACCTCAATAGGGCATCTCTAAAAGATAGGCACCCTCTTCCTTCTATGGAATAGATCCTACAATATGTATCCGGTTATGAGAGATTCTCTCTTCTTGATGGTTATTCTGGCTATAACTAGGTATTAGTAAGAGATGAAGATCAATTCAAAACTGCCTTCACTACTAAATGAGGTATAGTGGCTTATAGGAGAATGCCATTTGGATTATCAAATGCAGGAGCTACGTTCCAAAAGGCAATGGACATGGCTTTCAGGAATTTGATGTATAAATTTGTTCTAGTATACCTTGATGATGTCATAATTTATAGCAAGGTTGCAAACCAGCACATACGCCACTTGAGACAAGTCTTATAAAGATGCAGGGTGTTTGGGATCTCCCTTAACCCCAAAAAATTTGTTTTTGCAGTACGTGAAGGTAAAATTTTAGGATACCAAGTGTCTTAAGTAGGGACAACATAAGATGCAGGGTGTTTGAAAGGATTTATGCAATTCTAGAATTATCATTGCCAAAACATAAGAAAGGATTGTAGAGTTTCATTGGAAGGATACATTTTGTTAGACATTTTATTCCTAATATTGCAGATTTGTTGAAACCTTTGACTGCTATGTTAAAAAAGGATGTACCCTTTAACTGGACTGTTGAAGGAAAGAAGAATTTTGAACAGGTTAAATAAGCTTTGTCTTCAGCCCATACTTTAACTAATCTTGATTTCTCTAAGGATTTTTTTTTGTATGCTTATGGTGGTATTGACATTGTTTCAGCAATGCTAGTGCAAAAGAATGAGGAAGGACAGGAGCAACCAGTAGCATTTTTTAGAAAAGGTATGAATAATTATGCGAAAAAATATAGCTTTGTAGAAAAACATGTACTAGCTGTTATAAAAGCCTTAAAAAAGATTAAGCATTTGGTTTCTGGGAACAGAATACATCTAATGATTGCTCACCCTAGCATTAAAGAGTTTTTATTAAACAAGGATGTCAATGAAAAAAGGGTAGGGTGGATAACTAAAGTCATGGAGTATGATGTGAAAATCCGTGTGACCAAGCTGGTTAGAGGCAAAGGCTTAGGTGCTCAGATGGCAGAAGGAGAAGATCAAGTTAAATCCACTAAAGAGGCCATCTTGCCCCAAGGTAATTCTGTACTAATTAATGATTCAACATCCTGGCTATTAGATATGACCAGATTTCTACATACTGTTCAATGTCCAATGAATCTTGACAAAGCCAAGAGAAGGTACTTTAGATTACTATCTATTCCTTATGTTCTAATTGATGATACTCTTTATAGGAAGGATTTTCTGGTATGCTTCTCAAATGCATAGATTATATGGATCAAAGCAAGATTCTATCTGAATTCCATGATGGATCTTGTGGAGGGCGTTTTAGCCCTAAAACTACAACATGGAAAATTTTAAGAGTTGGCTATTATTGGCCAGATTTGTTCAAAGATGCCCATTTATGGGCAAGAAAATGCCAAAAGTGTGCTATGTTTGTAGGAAAACAGAGGTTGTCAGCATTACCATTGAAGCTAATCATTTTGGATCAGCCATTCAACAAATGGGGAGTGGACTTCATAGGTCCAATAAATCAAAATTCTAGTGCAGGACATAAGTGGATCTTAACTGCTACAGACTATTTCACCAGATGGACTGAAGCTATTGCACTAAAGGAATCTAATGGAGCTGTTATTTTAAAGTTCTATGATGACATTGTGACAAGGTTTGGAGTCCCTCAATCAATAATCTCAGATAATGCCCTAGATTTTGTTGGATCATCTATAATAGAGTGGGATGTCAAGAATGCCATTTATTTAAACACTTCTTCTTGTTATTACCCACAGGGTAATGGTCTTGCAGAATCTACCAATAAGAACCTGATTAGAATCATCAAAAAGACTCTGTAAGAAAACAATAGGGATTGGCACTCTAAATTGAAGGTAGCCTTATGGTTGGATAGAATAACACCTAAACATGTTATTGGGAATTCACCTTATGTCCTGGTTTATGGTAAAGAGGTTAGATTTCCTATTTCTATAGAATTTCCAACTTTACAGCTTGCTGATCAAATATTACTATTTGAAGAGGAGGATCCTCTTAAACTAAGATATGCTGAATTGTTGCAACTAGTGGAAGATAGAAAGAAGCCATTGGATACTATGGAATTAAATCAAGCACAGACCAAGAGGGCTTTTGATAGGAAAGCTACATCCAGAGATTTCAAGGAAGGTGATCTAGTACTCAAGTGGGATGTATTGAAAAGTAGGCCAGGGCAGCATGATAACTTTGACTATTTTTGGTCAGGCCCTTTTGTTATCACAGCCTGTAAGGAAAATAATGCTTATCAATTGGCCAAAATTGATGGGGAAGTTCTGAAAATTCTAGTTACTGGAATTCACCTCAAGCTTTGCTTTGAGGGTTAGGTTTAGTCTAGGTTTCATTTCAATAAGTGTTTTCCAAGCACTAGGTCTTTAGGTTGCATGAGTCTAGGTTACATGCATTTTCATTTAAATAAAGGTTGCATCCATGTTTCTGGTTTTATAACTCTATTTCCCTAAGATAAGGTCTAAAGGTCATGTCTAGCAGGTAGACATCTAGCATACGTCGCCAAAATGGTTACCCTAAATTATAGCATACAACAAGATAACTAAAAATAGGAAAAGATTGCATTTTTAGGAGTCTAATTAATACTATCCTTCAGATATTATTGATTAACATTTCATTGTTACATTAATTATCAAGTATCATCATTGTACACTGAGTATTGGTCACATTCTAGAATTTCAAGAAAACTTATAACTAATCAATTACATTGTGCATTCAAACTGAGTGTAGTATACAAGTGTATTTTCATATTTCACTCTTCATGTCAAGAAAAAGAGTACATTTTCAGAATAGAAAGCATGATAGAAGTATGGAGTAGGGGTCCCATGCATTGCCTAGTGGTTTGTTGATGCTTGTTGGTTGTCCATCAGGTCCTAGGTCTCCAAGTCCTAGTCTTCATCTTCATTTAGGTCTTTAGGGTTTTCACCTGCATCATGAGAGAGAAAAGAGGTGTCAGATCTAGTTGGATCTAAGCAATACATGGGACACAAACAACATACAATTAATTCTTCTAATACTGCATATTAATCTGATGAAATCAATGTAAGAAGAAAACATGCATCAACAATATCTGAAACATAGTATTAAAGGGACTTGTTCTAAACATGAAACCTTTTGCTATTTATGGTCACTTTGATGGATGTTATTCTTGTATTTATAGCTAGATATCTAAATGAAAGGGATTTAGTATTCCTATGTGAGAAACCTTTTTGAGAATTTGATCAACCTGTTAATTCAACAAACACAAATAAACCAACCAACATTCATGAATGAATGTCATCCTAGATGACACTCATCCACAAACATTAATTGATTCATTTTATCTGTTGACCTAACAAATTGATTGGTGATATGTGTGCAAAAGGTTATCATATGACTGAGTGCTGATAGAAAGAGAAAATACAGATGCAGAAAAGGATCTATGATGCTACAGGAGACACATGAGCAAGGAAGGGTTCTTAATGGACTGAATATGCAGAAGTGGAATGATGAGAGGTTATCTTTGTGAATGGGAAATAAAAGCAATGTTGTTACAGTAAGTACACAAATGTATAAAAAGGCATAATGGTTTATTGGGAGAAAATCACTAGATTCATGCCTGGTATTATTATAATTTCTATGCTATGAGCTACTACTGTTATGTTTTTAACACAATTGAATTTGCAAAGTAAAAAGATGCATAACAAGAAATGAAAATTATTTGAAAGCTGCAAAAAGAGAACAAAGAAAAAGGATTTCAATAACAGTAGGTTGGTGTGCTTTCATAAAATGAACATTCATAGAAGACAGTTACATTATGGACAAAACAGCAGGGAGTATTCATCATCCAAAGAATTCTGTGATAGTTCATGATCTCAAAAAAGTTCTCATGGCTCCAAATAAAATTTCAAGAGATGTATTTATGCAGGGTATTTAGATAGATACATCTTATTCTAGTATAATGTTCATCATGCACAAAGAAGGGGAGACAAATGTAAAAATGGAGTATTCATGTTTTCAGGGTTTCTATTATGAAGATTATCCATGGGAGTCATGAGCCCATGCTCAAACCCCATGAGTAGTGTCTTATATGGTGATAAAAGAATAGTGTATTTTCACACTAGAAGGAACAACACTTTTACAGTGTTCTAAACATTACGTGTTTTGATAAATTTTTCTCACGGTTTCACCAGTGAAGTTGAATGTTGTTTATTTTATCTAATTGCTAGAGGGAAAAAAACTTTATTAGTTTTCATAGACAGAATAACCAAAGAAAAGTTCAGTTTGCAGAGATGGACATTTTTGTCCCTACGACAATATTGTTGTGTTTGAAAAACATTAAGTGGAGTGAATTTGTATACAGACAGGATATCTATGCAAGAGAACCCGAGTTCACATCAACTATACACCTATTCTATATCAACTTAATAGATATGTGGGTATATCTTTTTGTTGTTGCTGTTGACATTAATAAAGCACAAAGAGCAGTAGTGAAGGAAACGACAAGTAAACAACAAAAGGTAACTTTGACTATGTTTAGGGTTGCAAAAGAAGTGATGAAAGCACATGCTAGAGTTTTGAAGTAAGAAAAAAACTACTACAACATACAAAGCATTAATATCAAAACACCTCAAGTTGCTTCCAAAGATGTGTATTTTTAATAACTCATAAAAATGAAGTTGTTGAAACTCAAACTTACGCATTTGGAATACATTTAAAATACAGAAGTAACAAGAAAAGACTAGATGTAACTTATCTAAAGAAAAGAGGACAAGAAGACTGGGTTCAAGATGCAGATTAGAAGCCAGGTGTCGTGGGTTACAACAAAGGAGATAAAGCCCGAGTTTTTTTTTTAAAAATATCAATAGAAAAAGTCGCGACCTCTTCAAGTGTAAGTTCACCATAGACTGGGGATGAGTCTGAAACTATGGCTGAGATGCCTAGTTTTGAGTCTGAGTTCCATGGATTCCTCTACACCTCTCAACCACAGCTCAGATTCACTCCAAGCTTACAGTGGGTGTGAAACCTCCAACTTCAAGTCCCAGTTCAAAACAAAGACTCAGCGCCATCCATTATGGCTTCTAAACATCTAGAGCCCAAGCTCTGTGAGCTACTCTACAAGTGTCCCACACATTGGAGGCCATGGGTCATAACTCACAATTGACAGAGCCCAAGCTTTTGAATTCCAATTTCAACCAAATAAACTCCAAAAACTCCAACAGAAACCACAAAATGTGCCATATGTTATGGCAGAGCAAGTTCAAACCCACGGTTTCCCACAGAGCCCAAGAAGCCTGAGCTTCTCCACATACTCTAGAAGAAAATGCAGCGCCATTGATTATGGCTTCCCAAATCTCTGCATTTGAGATATCAAGATTGAAGACTGAACCCAAAAGTGAAACAACTTTCAAAGCCTCAGTCCATGGTAAGAAACCTTTACACATCTCTAGCAGTAATGAGAAAGAAGAAGTTGATGAAGAACTAGAAGAAATCATTTCCATGATTGCTAAAAGAGAAAAGAAAGGCAAACGAAAGTATGAAGGACAGTTGCCATTCAAATGTTTTTCATGCAACAAGATCGGTCACTTTGCATCCAACTGTCCTACAAGAGTAAAGAAATTCAGGTCTGATTATAAACCTAAATACAGGAAGGAATGCTATCATGCTAAAGAAGGTGTAACTGATGAATATTTAGGAGAATATGAAATTGGATCCGTTGCCCTAAAAGACATGAAAAAATTGCTTGAGGATATGGACATTGTAGATGAAAAGGAAGAACATGAGTTAGCCCTAATTTCCAAAGCAGACATCAAAACTAATTGGATCATTGACAGCGGATGCTCTCACCACATGACAGGTGATAAACACAAATCTGTTCATCTAGAAAAGTACATGTTAGGAATAAGGTGTCTAAACCTTGGATAATTCTTATTCTTATTATTTGTTTTCTAAAATGTATTTCTTGAAAATAATGTACTTAAGTGTGAGTGTACATGTCTAATTGGCATGTTGATGTGTCACTCCACCTGATGTGTTAGAATCTTGAATTGTGTGTAAGGAGATCATGGCTGAAATGGTTATGACAGATTCCTATGACACATAAGAGCTACTTCTAAAAGTTTCAATGATGGGTGAAGACATGCAAGACATGTGGCAACTAATAAAGTTGAGTACTGTACACACTTCCACAATTGTGGGGTTCAAAGCATCGTCCAAAAAAACTTTCAGGTTCCTATTTTCTTGGAGAATGGTAAAACCCTAATATGGCTATCTTTGGAAGTTGCCCTAAAAAGGAAAGTGCATGATATAAGTGTTTTTTAGGGTTGCAGACTGTGATAGGAAAAGAGTGTATTGTTGGTATGATCTGGTGCTACTAGATTTGTCTTTGAGTGTCAATTGTCTCCTGAAAGAACTTGCATTGCAGGTGTGTTGTAACCGTTGTGTTGAAAATAATACATTGTGTAGGTTTTGGAGTGCTTAGGTTTTTTACCGAAAGGTTTTCACCAGGGTAAATCATTGTGTCATTCTCTATTTTTTGTATGCATGGTATATGGCTGCAATATCATTGTTAAAGTAGTTAACGAATCTAAAATTGTAAGGATTTAAAAGAATTTTCACAATAATTTCCTTTAGAGATTAGTGTAGGAAGCTATCTGTGCACATGAGTTTCCTTACAAGTGGTATTAGAGCCTGATCAACTTTTGATCCTAGTTGTTGGGTACAGTTTTTTGAGCTAATCTCAAGTTGAGTAGGAGTTTTTTGTGAAGAACATTCTGAATCTTATTTGCAGATTGAGATGGCAAGTTACTCATATAGTAGAATGGAGGTGGACAAATTTAATGGCACTAATTTTGAGTTGTGGAAACTCAAGATGGAAGACATGCTTGAAGACCGCGATCTATGGGAGGCTACTTCACTTGATGTGAGACCTACAGTGATATCTCTAGTGGATTGGGAGATCAAGGATCGGAAGGCTAAGGATCTCATCAAACTCTATCTAGCAGATGTCATTCTTCTAAATGTTCTTCATGAGACTACAACAAATCCTTTGTGGAAATGGCTTGGATTTGTGTATCAGGCCAAATCTCTGGTGAATAAGTTGTTCCTGAGAAAGAAGTTGTATTCTTTAACAATGGAGGAAGGTGGATCCGTAACTGATCATCTCAACGCATCCAATTTATTGATTGCACAGTTGGCATCATCTGGTGCCAAGATTGAGGAGGAGGATTGATGTATGACCCTACTTTGTTCCTTGTCAGATTCATGGGACCGTCTTGTGATGGCTCTCAGAAGTACTATAGTCACATTCCATATGGATGATGTGGTGTCTTTGCTGCTATCTGAGGAGATGAGAAGAAATACTTCTGATTCGTCTAAGGAAGCCCTTGATGTTCACAGGAGATCCAATGATAAAGGAAAGCAGAATAACAATAAGTCAGAGAAGGGTAGATCCAAATCCTGTGGGAGTTTTAAGACTCCTGGAAAGTCCAAGGAAAAATGTTGGAACTATCATAAATCTAGGCACTTCTAGAGGGACTGTAAAGAATAAAAGAAGCAGAAGAAAGGCTCAGATTCAGCATCCAAAAAATCTCAAGAAGATGGAGATGATTTTATTGCATCTTTGATAGCCCATGCATCTGATGATGTGTGGTTGGTAGACTCAGTGCTTCTTTTTACATGACCTCTCATCGAAACTCGTTCTACAAATATGAAGAGTTTGATGGTGGAAAGGTGTACTTGGGTGATGATTCTCACCTAAAGATAGTTGGATGCGGAAGGGTCACTATCAGATTTCCTTATGGATGAGTAAAGGGAATCAACAGAGTTATGCACATTCTATTTTTGGCACAAAACCTATTATTTGTAAGTATGCTAAATGATGTAGGTGTGCAAGTTGTCTTTTTGAAAGATGGATGCAAGATGATGAGAGGTTCTATGGTGCTCGCTAAAGGTACTAGGAGAGGTACTTTGTTTCAGCTTGATGCATGCATTGCTCAGTGCAATAGTTCTTCTATTTCAAAGAAGAGAGCAGCTATCACTTCATCCCCACCATCTGAACAAGTAGTAAAGAAGACCGTGGCAATGGGTTATGATGGCAGTGCAGTAAGTGTACCTAAGGGTGCAAACACTTTGGAAGGCAAGCTTCCTGCAGAAAAGACAATGTTGTGGAATATGAGATTTGGTCACATTAGTGAGAAGGGTCTTAGGACCTTGAAAACTAAAAATCCTTTTGAGGGGATAAATTATTGTAACCTCGAATTTGATTTCTGTGAACACTGTGTTTATGGTAAGAAAAATCGTGTTTAGTTCTACTCCAGTTCTCACAAGTCTTCTAGACTTTTGGATCTTACTCATTATGATGTATTTGGTCCTGTAAAAGTTCCTTCTATCTCTAGTTCTATATATTTTGTATATTTTATAGATGATTAGAGTAGAAGGACTTGGATATATTTCTTTAAAAGTAAGACACATGTTTTCAGTCGGTTCAAGGAATTTAAGGCTCTCGTAGAGAATCAGACTGGTAAAAGAATCAAGTGTGTGAGAACTGATAATGGTGGTGAGTTTTTTTCCATAGAGTTTGAGCAGTTCTGTAAAGAAAAAGGAATCAAGAGACATAAGACAACTCCTTACACCCCATAGAAAAATGGAGTTGCAGAGAGAATGAACAGGACACTAATGGAGAAGGCTAGGAGTATGCTTAGTGGAGTTGGTTTAGAACAAAGGTTTTGTGTCGAAGCTGTGGCCATTTCTTTCTATCTGGTTAACAGATCTCCTACATCAGCTCTTGTTGGTAAGACACCCATGGAGGTATGGTCTGGTAAGAAGCCTTCAATTAGACATCTTCATGTTTTTGGTTGTGAAGCTTATGCACATATTCCAAAGGAGAAAATATCTAAGTTGGAAAACAAAGCTGTCAAATGTATTTTCATCTGATACAGTGTTGGTGTGAAAGGATACAAGCTTTGGGATCCTATGACTAGTAAGGTGTTGCATAGTAGAAATTTTATTTTCAGGGAGCTAACATCTTCTCCTATTGTGCTACATCCAGATGAAAAAGAAAATGAAAAAGATATTGTTTAGTTTCCTCCTACCCCTGAGAAGACTGAATAGAGAGACCATGTTGGGTCTAATGATGAGGAGAGCTCTAGCAGCTCTGATAGTTTAGAAGAAGAGGAAGAACAACCTCAACCTTAGCCTTTGAGGACATCCACGAGAGAAAGAAAGCAACTAGAAAGGTTTGGTTATTCTATGTTAGATTCTAGTTGTGCTTTTGCTTTGATTACTAACACTGATGATACTAGATCTGTGAAAGAGGCTTTGGGCATGGAAGATACAAGTTCCTAGATTGAAGCTATGGTTGATGAGATGGCTTCATTGGAGAAAAAAAAAACTTGGGACCTTGTACCTTTTCCTAAAGGGAGAAAATCTGTTGGCTATAATTGGGTGTTCAAGAAGAAATTCTATGGACATGACAGTGTTGAAAGGTACAAAGCTAGATTGGTTGCAAATGGGTATTCACATGTAGAGGGAATAGATTATGGTGAAATATTCTCTCCTGTTGCAAAGTTGACATCCATTCAATTTCTGTTATCTCTTGCTGCATCATATGATTTAGAGATAGAACATATGGATGTGAAGACAACTTTCCTTCATAGTGATTTGGAGGAAGATATTTATATGTCACAGCCTGAGCACTACATTGTTAAAGGTAAAGAATCCTTAGTTTGCAGATTAAAGAAATCTCTATGTGGTTTGAAGCAATCTCCTAGGATGTGGTACCTTAATTTTGATGCCTTTGTGTTGTCAATTGGATTTGTAAGATCAAAATCAGATCATTGTGTTTATTTCAGAGTTGAAAATGATTGTCTTCTTATTGTTACATTATATGTTGATGATATGTTGCTATTTGGGAAGGGTAAGGGTATGATTTGTGATTTTAAATCTCAGTTGTCAGCATAGTTTGAGATGAAAGATCTTTGGGCAGAAAGGTACATCCTGGGTATAGAAATTAGTAGAGATAGGTCTAACAAAAAACTTTGGTTGAGTCAGAGTAAGTATGTGAAGTCTGTGTTGGACAGGTTTAGCATGGCAGATTGTAGACCACTATGTGTTACTATTTCAGTGGGAACAAAGTTATCTGTAGATGATTGTCCAAAATATCATAGTGAGGTGGAGCACATGAGTAGAGTACCTTATGCTAGTGCAGTTGGCAATCTTATGTATGCTATGGTCTGTACAAGACTATAAATTACCCAAGCAGTGGGAGTCCTGAGTCGATTTATGGCTAACCCTGGACGGGTACATTGGGATGCAGTTAAGTGAGTATTCAGATAATTGAGGGGTACATCAGATTACTCCATATGTTACCATGGTAACTCTTCTAGATCTTTACATTCAGCTTGTATTCATGGGTTTGTGGATTCGGATTGGGTAGGTGATATTAACAATAGGAGATCCACCATTGCTTATGTGTTCACTATGTCTGGTGGTGCCATCAATTGGATGAGTAAGCGACAACCTGTGGCTGCTTTGTCCACTATAGAAGCTAAGTACATGGCTGCTACTCATGCTTGTAAGGAAGCCATTTGGCTTAGGAGATTGTGTTCTGATGTTTGTGTTGATGCAGAAAAGATTTCTATTTGGTGTGATAGTCAGAGCGCTATTTTCCTTGTGAAGAATCCAAATTTCCATGTCTGAACGAAGCACATTGATGTGCAATTTCAGTTTGTGAGAGATATGATGGAAGATGGAAAGGTAAATTTGGAGAAGGTAGATGTTGTGAAGAATGTTGCAGATGCATTAATGAAACCAGTGGGCACTGTGAAGTTCAGATAGTGTTCAGAGTCTATGGGCCTTTTGGCTTATAGTGGTTAATTAATGTTATGTTCCTATTACTCTTGCAAGGTGTTCGACAAGTGGGAAATGTTAGAAATAAGGTGTCTCAACCTTTGATAATTCCTATTCTTATTATTTTTTTTGTAAAATGTATTTCTTGCAAATAATGTAATTAAGTGTGAGTGTACATGTCTAGTTGGCATGTTGATTTGTCACTCCACTTGATGTGTCAGCATCTTGAATTGTGTTTAAGGAGATCATGGCTGAAATGGTTATGACAGATTCCTATGACACGTAAGAGCTATTTCTAGAAGATTCAATGATAGGTGAAGACATGCAAGACATATGGCAACTGATAAAGTTGAGTACTGTACACACTTCTACAATTGTGGGGTTCAGGGCATGGCCAAAAAAATTTTTGGGTTCCTATTTTCTCGGAGAATGGTAAAACCATAATACGGCTATCTTTGGAAGTTGCACTAAAAAGGAAAGCGCATGATATAAGCATTTTTTAGGGTTACAAACTTTGATAGGAAAAGAGTGTATTGTTGGTATGATTTGGTGCTATAGGATTTGTCTTTGAGTGTCGATTGTCTCTTGAAAGAACTTGCATTGCAAGTGTGTTGTAACCGTTTTGTTGAAGATAATACATTGTGCAGGTTTTGGAGTGCTGGGGTTTTTTACCGAAAGGTTTTCCCCAGGGTAAATCATTGCTTCATTCTCTATTTTTTGTATGCATGGTATATGGCTGCAATATCACTGTTAAAGTAGTTAAGGAATCTAAAATTATAAGGATTTAAAAAAATTTGGACAATACTTTCCTTTAGAGATTGGTGTAGGAAGTTGTTTCCGCACCTGAGTTTCCTTACAAGTGGTATCAAAGCCTGATCAACTTTTGATCCTAGTTGTTGGGTAGGGTTTTTTGAGCTAATCTCAAGTTGAGTGGGAGTTTTTTGTGTA
>MU225333.1:1390827-1450106 GCA_018584345.1 Thuja plicata | reverse complement strand
GAGTCAGGAGAAGGAAAGGAATATCCTCTGAGGTTGAAGCGATCAAGCGACCAAAGACTTGGGACCCACCTTCCACCAAGGCTTATGACATTATCTGGCGATCATGCGACTAAAGAGAGGTAGCCAATTCGGAAGACATCTGAGGAATATTCCAAAGGGTCACAAGACTACGCGACAAAGCAGAAAGAGAAGTCGGGAAAGAAAAGAGAATATTCGACCAAGGCAAAGCGATCAAGCGACTTGGAAAAAAGCACATGCCATAAGTGACTTAAAAAAGTAACGATGAAATATAACGTGCCAAAGCCTAAGGATTTTATTACTTCTTTTGTATGAAAGCCTGAGGGTTTAAGGGTTTAAGCAGAGCCAAGACCTGGGAACCATGACAGAGAAATGCCAGACAGGGCAGACTAGGTCGATTTGCACAGAAATGGAAAATTTGGGTAACAATGATAACATAAAATATACAGCAGTGTTCTGTATGTACTTTTTAGAATGAGGTTATCAAGCCTTGCGCGGTTATATTATTGTTGTAGACATGATGTTTATGTTTTGTGCATACACACAGACTCAGACATGCAAAATTTGATTTGGATAAGGTATAAAGTACCAATCCAAATGAACGCAATATCATCAAGGAGGTTCATTTCTATATCAACAATGATAAGGTTCATGATAGGAGCTATGTGGCTCATTATTTTGCAATGTATTTTGAAGATATTGCGAATTGTGGGATAAAAGCTTCACAACACTGGATTTGGTCTGATGGTTGTGCAGGTAAGTGTATGCACTTCAATTCATTTTCAAATTCTCATTGATTACTTGTTAAATTATTATGTGATCTTAATCTTGTGCATATGTAACAACTTAATCTTGCAGGACAATTTAAATCTGCAAAAGCCTTTAATTGGCTAGCTATGCAACATGCTAGACACAATGTTAAGTTTATGTGGAACTTCTTTGAAAGTGGACATGGAAAAGGAGAGCACGATGGAGCGGGAGCATGTGTGAAGTGCGCACTTCGCCAACATGAACTTGTAGGTACAAATGTTGTGAACAGTAGTTAAATATATATCTAGATATTTCAAATAGTAGAATTTAAACTTAGATGTATTTAAACTTTAAACTGATAGTTTAGAAATTTAACGCTACAGGAGAGAGAAGTATAGAATGTATCAATAGATATACTATCATACGGGTTGTATGATTGAACTATGCCAATCATACAAACTAGGTCCCCTCTAATGACCTTCACCCTATCCCTATTAGGGAGGGTGGTGGATGAATGGATACCTTGGTCAAGAACCTCAATAGCTCGTGTTAATCAAGCTATGGTACTAGCAAATAAATACTCTGTGCCCTCTCTAGAATCAGTTGATCTATGAGAAGAGTAGGAACTACGACCCCCCTGTACACTGGCATCTCCAGAATCTACAGGCGATGTCCCTCTACCCAATGCCATGTGATAGAAAAAATAGATGTATATATGCTCGAAAGTATAAAGAAGAATATATGTCTAGATCAAGCTGCACATGTACATGGTCCAATTCTAATTTAATTATATATTTTTAAACACATGTGAACTACAAATAAATATAAACTCAAAAAAACTTGAATGTATATACATTTGAAAGAAAATTGATTTAAAATTATATATATACATACATGTGCATATATTTTCTAACGAAAAGAGGTTTTGAGCTATGGATCAATTTTGTCTGTAGGTTTACAACTAGCCTAGTTGAATGTAAAATAATGTTTCATGTTTAGGTTTACGGATCAACTTGGTTTATTTATCAATTAGGTTTAGGATTAATTTGTTTGTGGTTAGCCAGTTCATGATGGTTTCTAGCATGTTCTAGTTGAAGGTCAGTGTTCATACGTTGGTTGAACATGTTAGGGTTTATGTTAATGGTGAGGGTTCATATATGTTTGTTTAGTGTTAGGGTTTATGTTGGTTAACCTTTAAATTAATTTTACATGGTGAGGGTTCATGTATAAAATTGTTTAGTGTTAGGGTTTATGTTGGTTAACATGTTCCAATTTTATGTTAGTTTCTAGCTAATGCCATGTCACGTGATAGATAAAATAGACTAAGAAAACATTTGAATACATGTATGTTCAATTTAGCACGTTAAGGTTTATGTTGATTTATGTTTCAGTTTTATATTAGGTTTTTGTTAGGGATCAATGTGGTCAAGGTTTCATGTTAGGGTTCATGTGTTAAAGTTTATGTTAAAATTCATGTTTCAGTTTCATGTTAGGGTTCAAGATGTTGGTTTCATATTATGTTTTCACATGTTAGGGTACAATGTTATGTTTAATACATGAACGTTACATAATACTAATGTCTTGTACAGTTCATTTTCCTAATGTTTTGTAACATTTTGCTAAGGTTTTCTTAGGGTTCATATTAGGATTCAATATGGTTAAGGTTTCATGTTAGGATTAATGTTAGAGTTTTTAAGTTGATTTATGTTTCAGTTTCATGTTGGTTTTATGTATTGTAATATTTTGTAACATTTTCCTACTATTTTCTAATATTTTCCTACTGTTTTCTAATATTTTCCTACTATTTTGAAACATTTGTAATAAAACTAAATTAATTAACTAAGTAACTAACATATAATCTTAATTGAAAAAAAAAATTAAATCTACATAAAACAGTATTATATATTTTCTAAAATTAAAAATAACAAAATTAAAACAAAAACCATCAAATAATAGTGCAACTACATTAATTTAACTAAACAAAACTTTAAAATATTTAAAAAAACATTAAAAAAAAAAAAAAAAAAAAAAACTAACCTATTTTTGGCCAAAGTACCCCTATTCCGCTCCGCAATTCTTGGAAGGTGCTCAATGCAAATGAGATGCTCAAATGATATTTTGGTTTATATAATTTTAAGGGTTCCGACAAAACCATGCTCTAGCCAAACCGATTTCGGCCAAAACCCATCTGCCACATTGACGCCACATGGCGTTGCGTGTGCGCCACGGATGTATGGCCGGACATGTTTCAGCCGGAAGGGCTCCGGCTGAAAAATGTGTGGACAAAACATGCCAAATGGTCCTCAAGTGTGATACAGCTCCGTACGTTTACCCATTCATTACAGACATATTAAAACATGGAGCAGACACACTTGGCACATAGCTGTCACCGGGGAGAAGCAGTTGTCCTTTACCTCTTTTCCCAGAAATTGTCACCTTTTTTGTAAAGTTCGTCACCTTTTCGCAATGTTTAGAGCAGAGCCCTTTAAACTCAAGAACTTTTTCTACTATTCCTACTAAAATATTAAATTTAAACTTAGAATTAATGAGGAAAATTATGATTTTATATGCTTATTAGTTATTCTAAATGAAATTAAATATCTTATGCGCATTATTACTATTTCTAAAAATATATATAAAATAAAATTAGATATATTTAATTATTTATTGAATCCTATTATCCTAATTCATATATTTAATATTTTTATTATTATTTATATATTTAAAAAATACTACTCGTACTCTATTTTAAAATTAAATTAATTAAAGAACTTAAATAGAATTAAATAGAAAAGAAAATAAAAAGGACAAGAATTGTAGTAATATTCATTTCACTTTACATCAAGAAAATTATATAAAATGTTGAATATAAGTAGTGGCTAAAGAGCCAACTAAAACGTAATAATATATAAGGAAAGTTTGGATAAGATATGCATTTTAATTTACTGTTTAAATGTTGCCACTTGATATATTCACATAATCCTACTCATTACCACTGATTTGCTTGGATAAATTGATGATTATGTACAACTTATATATATATAATGGGTTTCAAAATAAATTTATTACATGATGCTAAGGTTATATATATATATAGATAGATAGATAGATAGATCATTTTGTAATAAGCATATGTACCCCTAGAATTACTTATTATGTCTAATGGTTAAAACTCTTATATAGTAATGACAACACATGCCTCTTGAACTATATAGAAAAAATATTTTATTATTAGTTTGCAAAAATTTAAATCATTTTATATTTTATAACAAATCATTTTATGATCAATCTGCCAAAGTCTAAACTTTTATTTTAATTTTATTTTGTAGTTTAAACTCGTGAAAATATTCAACCAAAATTATGATTTAAAATTTATTTTGAAACACCTTGTGAAAAAAATGTGTAAACATATTCAACACGAGATATTTTCAACAAATAAAGTGACTTATTTGAGGCAATATGGACAATTATAATCAAAATTAATTATAAGCAGTTGTAATTAACATGTTCAACATCATCAAGATTATCAAAAGGTAAAATAATTCATTTGAGACAATATGGGAGACAATATAGAAGAATATTACTTGAAAAGTTATAATAACTCAATTTAGACAAAATGAACAAATATTACTCCAAATTGATTATAAAATTTTACATAATCTAATCAGCTTGGCTTGACAATATTATTAGACTTTTTATGAATATGATGCAAGAATTATTATGCAATACTTTTTTAAATGATCCGAGAGATGTATTAATTAAATGCCTAAACTACCATAAACTAGGCTAGCAGAATCACAAAATTGTTATCCAACTATTCACTTGTTACAAGGAATGGTTTTTTTACAGTATTCCACATGAGTAAGGGAAGCGTTAAGCAGTTACAGGCTGCGTGCAACAATCACAAGTGTTTACTTGATTAATGGGAATGCATTGGTTAATTGAGAGGTTCTTGATCCTTGTGGTTATTTTTGGGCGCAATAATTATGGAAATGCTCATTATCGATCTATTGTTCTTTACAACTTGTTCTATGTTTAAATTCCATGCCCGTGGTATTTGGCATATGCTCTTAATTACTTATGTGATATAGAAGAAATCTGTTTTACTTACATGCATGGTTGTATTCTGTTTAAGTATTGACATGGCACCGTGAAAGTATAATAGCAATTCAACTATCTAGATTAAAAGTATAAAAACAAAAATTTAGGGAACTAAATAGCAATGTACCTATCATAGAAATATATAATATTTTTTTGTTATTTTTGGTTAAATATAAAATATAATGTTCTATTATTTATAATTAATTATTAAATGATATATTAATGTATAGTGATTGTTTTTATCTAAAAAATAAAAGTATGATATATCAAATTTTTTTTAGGTAAAAATGTATACTAATATTATTAATCTAAGGGAATATACATTGAAACTTAGTTTAAGAAAGCATACCATCATTAAAGAATTGGATAAATAAAACCTGAGGTTGTAGTTCTGGAAGCAACCTAATATCTACTCATTATAAAAGTATAGTCATATTCCATACCCAAAATTAAAAACATGACCTGGCTGAACAACCATATGCAAAGAGAAGATAAATACATCCCAGTAGAAAGTAATCGAAGCCATAAGGAGTGCTCCAAAAGAGGAGGCTTTAGAGAAATAGTAGTGGTGATATGTCTATAGAGAGCCAATATGAACTCCAATGCATGAACAACTAAATGAGGATCTGAAAGATGCAAAATCGGGGCAAATTACAATACACTCATATGTTAGGTGGCATCCTAAGAGCATTATTAGCCACTACAAAAAGTCTTTGTACAAAACATTAGCCAAAAAGGATTTAAAATAAATAAAGCCAGTGAAGGAAAGAATCATATAAGCAACAAAACTCCACTACTCACAGAAATCCACTTAAAAGCTTTACAAACTTCCAAATCTGAAGTAGTTGTGGATAGACTAAAAACCATTCTAATCAAATACAATAATGGAAAGAAAGAAAGATTGTGATCTTAGTGAGCCATTCCTACCACAACTTGTGTGATATATATATATATATATACTAGTAAAAGAAGATGTATGCATTGAGACAAGATTAGAAGAGCCAAACCCCAAGTTATCTGAACCTAAAGAAAACAACCCAGCTCTTCATAGTTGCCACAGTTAGGAGGATGGAGGAAACACATTAATGGAGGTATTGTTACAATTCCTACATCATCATAGTAATGGAGATCATGGAATATAGCCCAAGAAAAAATATTTACCAAAGGATAGTAGAAAAGCTGAGTTATTCTTTCTGTCCAACCCCATCATTGAAAAGTTGGAAACCAAATAGATCCCCAATGGTGAAGGTGATGACCACTAAATCACCTCCATCATTGAGAACACAATTGTGTGGGTGGACGAAACAAGATATATGAAAAAGACTATAAAGTGTCTACAAGGGTATACAAATAATAGCGACCAGTTCCCATAAAAATAGAACAGAGGGAATCGAAAAAGAGCTACCCATAGTCGGCCCATTATTTAGGGGCCACTAAAAAGTTACATAAATCATAGATAGACTACCCATAAGGATGTGATAGAATATCCAAAAGTATTTGAATCTCATCAAAGGAGAATTACATAGAAATAAACAAATTCCTTCAATCTAGCCCACATGTTGAAGTTGAAACAAAGCATCCCAATTACCAGTATTGAATGAGAGATGGAAGGGTCCATGCATCCACTACTTCCAGAATAAGATCATCATCAATAGTTGTGTTTTCTAGATAATCCATAATTTGATTTATTTCCCTATAACAATGTCCAACCTCATATTCATCTAGAGCTTGAAGCTGTAAAATAACTTTATCAAGAAGTTTCATAAGACTCTAGTAATGAGCTCATTTCTTGATAAGAGCATTAAAATTAACCATAGAGTCCCCTTTAATTACCAAATTTTGAATGTTTAGCCATCATCTTGCATATTGATGGTTTTCATTAGATTTTACACACTTTTCCATACAATTTACATTTACTAGATTGTTCATCATCTTATTCCTTCCTTATTTATATTTTACAACTATGTAAATCTCAATCAATCCTCCTATAGGTGTTGGAGAGATCCCTTGGCTATGGATTTGACTCTTAAGATTCTAAAATTCAAATTTAAATTTGGCTAATGTCATTGTATTAGAAAGGTTTTCAATTATATTTTTTTAAACATTTTACAAAAATATTGACTATCATTAACATCACATTATACATTTGCATCCTCAAAGATCTTTTGCCCCTATTCTCCTGGCAGCACACTTTGGCCATCTTGAAATTTTTCCAAAATCCAATGTCCATTGCTGGTAAATTTGATAGTCTTACTAGGAAAATTGACATCTCCATTTCCGAAAAACTTCTCGCTCTAAATGTGAATCCAAATAAAGTCTGATCCCCTTTCGTCAAATTCTAGACTCATTACACGCCACCTTCTAAGAAAATAGAAGAAGCAAGATTCAACCGATGAAAGATAATAGTGAACTCGTAAAATTGAACGATGGAAAAGCTAATAAAATGCAATCTATAAAAAATTGATAGGCTTTGAGGCAAAGAGTTAAATAATGTTCGATGTAAAATCTCATACATTATCCATAGCAGGTAAAAAAAATTCTTCAGAACTCATTAAATATACATTAGCATCTACTAAAAACCACAATTTTAGATTAATGACAAATGAAATAAGTGGTCATTTTTATGATTTGAGTATTTTTACATAAACTAAAAGAAATGTATACAGATGTGTAGATGTAGTTTCTCTCTCTCTCTCTCTCTCTCTCTCTCTCTCTCTCTCTCTCTCTCTCTATCTATATCTATATCTATATCTATATCTATATCTATATCTATATCTATCTATCTATCTATCTATCTATCTATCTATATATATATATTGTTACTCAACTAGGGAGATGATGATGAAGACTGAGATTAGAGGTATCCATTATTGTAGAAAGGATTAGATCAATTGTTATTTTTTCATTGATGTCAAGCAATTAATTTCTGGTTTATATTGAATTACCATATCTTTCAGAGTTGATTTAAATGGGCAATAGATAAAGATCAAACAATGATAAGTTTATCTTTAGATAATTTGTTTCTACTTTATCAAGTCTGTAAAGAAGACTGAGAAACTTGGTAAGACTAACGAGTTAATTTTTCAGGGAGAGAGGAGTCTCTCATTAAAGGGTTATGTAAGTCGGTCAGGACACCGATACTTTGAAGCATGGAGTAGTTCATGTTAGTCACCGAGCTTAGAGTTAGTTGTTGATCATAACAAATTTTAGAAACAAGGATAAGAACACATTTAATAGCTACCTACAATGATCTAGAGGGAGAGATGTGTTGGTTTTTGAAAACATTTACACTTTAAAAAGCTACCAATATACCTTGAGACTGATTTTAGGAGTCATTAGCTCCAAGTATGAAAGCTTTGCAAGGTAACCAGAGCAACTATAGAGACAATACAGCCCTCTGCACTTTTGGCTCTATTAAACCAAAGGAGGTACACCTAATCTAGATAGATATAAATCTTCACAACTCCTAATAACTCTAGATTATAACAATAGATAATGGTAAGAAAGTACTAAATGCTAAGAAGACATTCATTAACTCTCCATTACCATGTAGGACATACAACCAACAACCATAAGAATATGCAAGATTTTAGTAATGGTTTTGATATAAGTTTGAAAAATATAGCCAAACAAGATCAAACATGTACCAAGAAAGGATATACTATTTCATGATCAATGCCTTATCCATTGGTCAATACCTCAATGTAATGATAGAAGAGTCCCAAGATTGGAATGCACTGTCTCAACTAAGGTCTTAATTTGCCTTTGTTCACCTAGGATCCTAATTCCCTTGTAGAATCCACCAAAGCCTTGAGTCTTCACACCCCAATTCTATTCCAACTCCACACTAAGAGTTAGTTTCTTTGTGCCAATCTTGAAGGTCCTCCACCACTTAAAGTACTCTTTACCCCTATGCTTCCTTGGGTGATCCCAAGCTCAATTCTTCCCAGAAATCCATACAAGTGCTACAAAGGACATATCCACCTTCAAGACATCCTTTTGAAATATTTTGAATCCCATTTGAATGGGTCTTCTACACCAAAGTGATCGAGTTCCACCTTCACAATGCTTTGGAGCCTATTAGGCCTAGTAGCCCTATTAGCCCTATCTAGAGGGTTTTTCTGGTTTCTTGTCAAAAAATTCCATACAACCCTAAAAATAACTTAGGACTCAGATTCCCTTTTCCAAGACCTTAAATATTTTCAAGGTTTTAGCTCCTCAACCCATTGGTACACTACTGTCCTAAAATGTAGGTCTTTTTGGCCTATTTTCAAGCATTGACAGTGACACACTGATTTCTTGATAAAAATCAATCAATATGGATTGGATAGGATGTAGGTTCATAGGAAGGGATAAGCTAAACCCTAAGGCTCCTAGAACCACACTTGGTTTCTTTCCCTCACACACTCCCTTGCAATCACACTTGATTCTTACCCTATTATACCCCTAACCAGATAGACATTGTTCGCCTAGGGCATAACTCTAAAAATAGTAGCTCAAATCTTCAGGATCTCTACATGCATATATAAATTGTACATAGCCTCCCCTAAAACATTCATCTGCCCTTAGGAGATTCCCATGATTAGATATCATGGGGGAGCCATGGAAATACAAATCACTCTAAAATGAACCAATAGAGTCCCTAAATCCTAATCAATTTATTAATGCTACTAAATTAAATCTACCAAACTTGCACATTGAAATAAAAAGTATTGTATCAGCCTAGTCAACACAAATATAACATTACTTTGGTTAGTTCAATCCATCCAAATTCTCCGTAAATCAAAATGCTCAAATATTGCTAACAACATAGAATTGCAAAGCTTATTGCTATTCAAAAACTTGCTTACAATCACTTCTACCATGGGAAATGAGCCACATACATCCTTAAGATGCTTCTTCTAGGTTTCTAGGCCTTTCCCATTAATTTCTGACTCCTACAATGAGGGGATTCCAATGTTGTCGAGTTGCATGAAACATTTACCAAAAGTTGCAAATGTTGTCATGACAACTTTTGAGCAACTTTGAGCATCTTTGCATTTATGCCTCCATCCTATCTTTTAGGGCCTCTAACCCATATGGCTCGATGTACCAAGCTCATACAAGCCTAGAAAAGAATCTTTCTTACTATGCTAAGGTCTAGGACACATCTAGCCTATATTTCCCATTTAGACCAAATCTAAGGAATAAAGTAAGCTAACTATACTATGTTGGATTAGAAACTAACTATCTATCCACCAAGTAACACACCTTGCAATACCTTCTAAGGTTCAAAATAAACACACATACTGACTTGGCTAAGTTTAGTTACAAGCCAAAACATGTAGGGTTTACTAACTAGCCTAGGTGTTCCTGCACCATCCTCCCTAAGCGAAAGACTTCAATCCACCCAGGATTGAGTAAGTCAAGATCAATGTCCAAATTTTTTAATTCTGGCTCCTTTATCCATGTTGCATCTACATCTAGTTGTCCTTGTCACTTCACTAAGTTCTCTTTGTGATCCTTCTTCCTTGTTTTCTTGTAAATTTTGGATTCCAGTATGCAATCTGCCTTCTGGACTGGTTTAGATGGAAAATGGAGTTCTTCTACCTCTTGGATGACCTCAGTAAAACTTTGATTTAGATCAGTGATTGGTTCCTTGTATATTACCAAGTATGTAATGTTAAAGACAGGTGACAAGCCACTGTCCTCTGGTAACTCTACCTTGTAAACATTTGCTCCATACTTGCCCAGTATAGTGCATGGACCAATTCTTCTCATTTGTAACCTGTGTGAGATTCCTTTTTTTATTCTACCCTTTTAAAGATGTACCATCACTAGATCTCCAACCTTGAATTGCACATCCCTTTTTCCTTCATCAACTTTAATATTGATCTTCTCAGTGTTGTCAATCAGTGTCTGTCTGACTTTATCATGAACTTCTTGCATAGAATATGCAAATTCCTCATCATATCCACTTACTTTAGCTCAATCCTTCTATTCTTTGAGCTCATGAATGCCTCTAGGGTGTAGACCATATACAATTTCAAAAGGACTCTTACCAGTAGTCTTGTTCATAGTGTCATTGTAAGCATATTCAGCTTGACCTACGAGTTGGTCCCATGTCTGACCATACACCTTTGTTAAGAATCTTAGGAGATTTCCAAGGCTCCTATTAACTACCTCTACTTGACCATAAGTCTGAGGATGGTATGCAGATCCAAAGGATAAGTTGGTAACCAACTTCTGCCATAGAGTCTTCCAAAAGTGAATCATAAACTTGGTGTCTCTATCTGACACAATGCTTAAGGGAAATCCATGTATTCTGACAACCTCTTTAAAGAAAAGAGAAGTGATTTGACTGGCATCATTGGTTGTTTTGCATGGCTTAAAGTGGGCCATTTTACTAAATCTATTTACTATCACATAGACACTATCCATTCCTTGTCTTGAATTAGGAAATCCAACCAATAAATTCATGCTCAAGAACTCCCATGGTCTAGTTGGGATAGGAAGTGGTTTGTATAGGCCAACATTAGTGGATGTTCCCTTGGCCTTCTGACACACAATGCAACTCTCAACGTATTTCCTAATATCAACATTCATATTTGGCCAAAAGTAAAATATCCAAACAAGTTCTTGTATCTTACTGACCCCAAAATGACCACTCAATGCACCATTGTACTTTTCCTGAATCAAATTCAGCCTTATAGACCCTCTAGGGACATATAGCTAACTTTGTTTAAATAGTAGATTGCTATGAAAAGTATATTTAGAATATTTACTATGAAAGTGGTTCTGATATTCTTGACATACCTTATAAATGTCTGCAAATTCTTCATCATCACCATATAGATCTTTGAATTTGTCTACTCCCATGCTTTCAAGTTGGAATTTTTGGACAGTAAGGGCTCTTCTACTTAAGGCATCTGCAACCTTGTTCTGCAATCCCTTTTTGTGTTTGATATTTAATGTATATGCTTGGAGGTATTCAACCCACTTCATATGTTTATGACTCAATTTTTCTTGTGAGTTCAATAAGCTCAAGGCTAGATTGTCTGAATAGACTATGAACTCCATTGGGAGCAAGTAAAGCCTCCATTTTATCAGTGACTGGACTAGAGCATACATCTCTAGGTCATAAGAAGAATACTTATTCTTAGCTTCACTCAACTTCTCCGAATGGAAATCCACTGGTCTTCCCTCCTAACTTAAGATAGCTACAGTTGCCACATTGCTTGCATCACACTCCACTGTAAATAGCTTTTCAAACATTGGAAAAACCAAAATTGGTTGTCTTGGAATCTTCTTTTTCAGTAGCTCAAAACCATGGTTAGCTTGTTCATTCCAAACAAAACTAGTCTTCATGCCTCCTTTAATAGTGTCCAACATAGGAGCACAAATTGCACTAAATTGCTTAATAAACTTTCTATAGTACTGTGCTAGGCCATGAAAAATTGTTCTTGGAGTAGGCCAGTTGATGATGGCCTACACTTTGCTAGGATCCATATTTAAGATACCCTATGATAGCACAAAACCATGGTACACCAACTTTGTCTTAATGAATTCACACTTTTCTAAGTTGATCATCAATTTCTCCTCCTACAACTTCTTAAAAACAAATTCAAGGTGTTTGAGGTTCTCTTCCCTTGTCTTACTATAGATGAGTATATCATCTAAGTAGACCACTATAAACTATCCATTGTACTCTTTAAGTACTTCATTCATCATCTTCATGAATGTTGATGGGGCATTTGACAACCCAAATGGCATGAAAATCCACTCATACAATCCTTCTGTAGTCTTGAAGGTTGTTTTCCACTCATCCCCTTCATTTACTTTGATTTGATGATAGCCACTCTTTAGGTCTATCTTTGTAAAGTACCTTGCTCCTCCTAGACATTCCATTAGGTATTTTATCCTAGGGATAGGGAACCTATACCTAATGGTGATCCTATTGATTTCTCTGGAGTCTCTACATAACCTTCAAGTTCCTCCCTTTTTAGGTGCTAGTACTGTGGGCATGGCACAAGCGCTAATGCTCTTTCTTATAAGGTATTGTTCTAAAATCTCTTGGATTTATCTAGCAATCTCTTCATTCTGTTGGGGAGTCATTTTATAGGCTTCCTTATTGGGTAGGGTAGCTCCTGGTATTAGATCTATCTGATGTCTTATAGACCTCTTAGGGGGTAAGGTTGATGGTTTTCCATCACTCACTATTCCTTGATACTTTACTAGCATCTCTTGGACTTCTTTTGGCAGCTCTTGTTGAACTATAACTGATTGAATGTTTGAAGATGTTAAGTTGATGATCATCAAGAAATAAAAATTTAATGCAAGACATTAAATAAGTTAATGTATTGTATTTTCATTGATGTCAACTTGATATAATCTATATGGTCATGTACATACTGCTAAAGACTTCAAAGCACCAATGAATCAAAGGCTATGATATCAATAATGCATAAAAAATAAGTATTCACAAAGTGATTGTATACACTGATGGAGTGCACACTGACAGATAGAGTAAACCAACAAGAGAAAAGTCATAATGTTACCCGACGATAAAAAGCATAGAATTACTGATGAGTAAGGTCACAGTGTTACTCGACAAGCAAATAATAGTGTAACCCGACAGAGAGAATTATAGTGTTTCCCGACAAATGGAGATCCCAAAGACAACTAAAGTCTCACAGACGGAACAGTCAGTTGTCACCGACGACTAACTGAAGTATTGATTGATAGAACAAAGAGTTCATAAATGAAAAAAAGCTTAGCTGTGAAGAGCTAAATATTGACTTAACTAGTATTTATCATTGTTTTAATCGACAAGATAAAGCCTGAGATAAGTAAAGGATTTAAAGTTGTCTTGTCCAGTTGGCAAGAAGATCTCTACAAGACAAAATTGGATTTTTACTTTAAATCTAATTGGCGAGAATTGTGGATCATGCTAAGATCAAGAAAGCCAAGAAATGGTGAAATAATTTCTATATAAGAGACAAGCTAATTCAATATGAATTAGAGGAGTGACAAGAGAATAGATGTTGAAGAGATTCTGAAGGAGAAGAAAGTCTTCATTCAGACCTGATCGATTAAGCTGAGGAAAGAGCTAAATTTTGTAGACACTGACGAATAATGATACAAAATCATAGAGAAGAGTAGTGTGGAGCAAAGGTATTGAATTGAGAACATTGATCAGAAAGGTAGTGTACTTACAATAGATCTGAAAATCTATATTTCGAGTTGTATGTGTGAACATATCAGTTTACTGTTTCAATTTAACCATTGAAGCATGAAGCCTTTTAACAGAGAAGGAATTAAAAGTCTTTGTTAATTGAGATACATCCCAAGGAGTATCAAAAAGTTTGTTATTAAAAATAGCATTGGATATGCCAGATACCTATTGACAGGCCAAGTGAGTGTTTGATCAAGGATGGTAGCATTAGATGCCAGATACTAAGTGACAAACTATTCATTTAAATCCTCTAACAAGGTCACACCTACCAGTGTGTTTGTAACCTTTAACATGGTTGGATCTTCATAGAGCTCACTCCAGAAGAGTGAAAATTTGGGTTACCAGTCCCAGTGGTTTTTTCCTTAACATGATTTTCATGTTAAAAATCCACGTGTCAATGTGTTTATGAGTCATTACTTTATTGTTTTGCATTCCACATAAGTAAATCTAGATTGGTCATTCTACACTAGTTATTTACTGTATTTCGGTAAATAGATAGACTTCTTATCAGTAAACATACAGTAGAAGGTTTTACAAAGCATTCTGACAAGTAGTAATTTGATATAAGTATTTGGAGACATTCATCTTACAGAACTAAAGATAACTTACTAAGTTTTAAGGGTTGATTATTGAAATATTTTGAGGCCACTGGTTCACCCCCCCTCTCAGTTATTACTAAAAATTGGTATCAGAGCTTGTGTGCTTAGAAGGAAGGCTTCAAGACCTAAGCTAAAGATCATAAGATGAACAGACGAGATGTGGCCAAGTTGAAGAAGGACAACTTTGCTTCATGGAGAAGCAGGATAAGACTCCACTTATCAGGTATTGGAAATTATGTTACTCAATACTTAGATACTGAATATGTGTTACCCACAAGAGCACTCATAGTTGAACAAATGGGAAAGAAGCATGAGCACAACTGCATGATAATAGAGCTTGCTTCCTCACTCTCTGATGCTGAATTTGAAGATGTCAAAATATGCACAACTGCAAAGTAGCTGTGGGATAAATTAAATCTTGTACATGGTGTAGATATAAATATTCTGAGAGCCAAGGCAGAAAGCCTTATAGAAAAGTTTGATGATCTCTGAATGAAAGAAGGTGAAAACATCACACAGTACAACACAAGAATCAAAGAGGTAGTCAATTCTATCCAAGGAGTTGGAGGTGTACTAGATGAAGATACAGTGGTAAGTAAAATTATAAGAACCTTACTGCCTACTTATGCTATTAGAGTATCTATCATACAAGAAATGGGGGCATTAGAAAATAAAAATGTTACTATAGATAGTTTGATTGGAAGACTGATTTCATTTGAGATGAATAACTTTGATAATACTGTCTTACCAAACATAGAGTTTACATTCAAATCTTCTTTGAGAATAAGTAAATCAAGTCATAAACACACTATGAGAAAAGATAGAGAAAGTGAAAGTGAAGAAGAAGATCTTGATGAAATTGAAGCATTTATGTCTAGAAGAATGCAGAGAGGCAAAGGTAAATTAAAACTTGTATGTTTTCATTGTAAAGAGATTGGATACTTTGCTCCAAGATGTCCTAATAGAAGAAAAGGTGACAGAAGTAATGAGAGGTCATTTGAAAATAAGTTTGATAGAGGTGATTATAGAAGAAATCAACAATCAGAAACAAGAGATACCTGGGAGTACAAGGACAAAGGAAAGAAGGCTAGTTACCTAGCTGCAAAAAAAAATGATGACACTGACACTGAATCAGAAGAAGACATCGAGATGTTATTTGTAGCCATGATGGATGATTCAGATGAAGATGAAGAAAGGTATGTGGAAACTGCACTCATATCTAAAGTTAGTAAAAATGATGTATGGATCATAGATAGTGGCTGCACTCACCATATGGCCGGTGATAAGCAAAAGTTTGAGACTTTTGAATACTAAAATGGTGGTTCAGTAAGAATGGGTAATGATACACCTTGTCTAATTGAAGGTAAATGAACCATAATGTTGAATAACCTGCTTAAATGTGAAAATTCTTACTGGGTTAGAGGACTAAATTATAATTTCTTAAGTGTTTCTTAGTTGAACAATTCAGGTCAAAAAGTAGCATTTTAAAATAAGAAGGCAAAGAGATTCAATGAATCAGGAAGGTTGATTGGTACTGGTGAGCAGACAAAAGGTAACTTATTCTATATGAATGATACTGACACCACTTTCTTAGTGGATAGAAACAAAGACATATGGTTATGGCATAAAAGATTTTGTCATGTGTCAAAGGCTTACCGACGATGACTAAGCTAGATAATATAATGTGAAAAAATTGTCAAAAAGGTAAGATGAAAAAGTTTAGTTTCAAAAGAAAAACCCATACATATCATCCAATTATAGAATTAGTCCATACAAATCTATGTGGACCCATGAGGACAAAGAGCTACTATGGAGATAGGTATTTTATTCTCTTTGTTGATGATTTTTCTAGAATGATGACAGTCATGTTTTTAAAAGAGAAATTAGAAGCATTTAAGATGTTTAAATGGTACAAAGCAATGGTAGAAAAACAAAGTGAATGGAAATCGAAATGCTTAAGGTCAGATAGAGGAGGGGAATTTACATCAGATGAATTTACTGACTATTGCAATGAGCATGGGATCAAAACACAGGTCTCTACACCGAGAACACCACAACAAAATGGAATTACTAAAAGAAGGAACAAATCCATTCTTTATTGTGCAAGGACACTGATGATAGAGAAAGGCATCACCCAAATCTTCTGGAGGGAAGATTTCAGTGCTATTGTTTACACATTGAACAGAGTACAATTAAAGAAAGACACCAAGAAGAAACCCTATGAGCTATGGTATGGTCACACACCCAATGTATGTAACTTCAAGATCTTTGGTAGTTAATGTTATATCTTACAAGATGATAGATGGAAAGCTTGACTCCAAAAGTGATGAAGGTATATTTCTAGGGTATTCCACCAAGAGCAAGGCTTATAAATGTCTAAATAAAGCCTCTAACAAAATTTTTGAAACTGCAAATGTAAAGATAGATGAATTTGCAGAGAAGAATGAAAAGGAAAGCACAAAATAAATAGAGGACTACAATAGGTTTGTTTACCATGAAGAACCTAACACTTTACCCAAAAAAAAATGTATAGCTCCCAAGCAACAAAATGTTGCAACCGAGCATCAGGCTGCAAATACCAAAAATTAGGATATTTCTTAAGATAATGTACCAAGCGATGGAGATCATAATAAAGGACAAAATAATGATCAAGATGATTGACAAAGAAATGAACCTGTACTTTCCAGGTATGTCAAAAGCAACCATCCATAGAACTAGATCATAGGAAACAAAAAGGTTAGTATGAGAACCAGAAGTAAGTGTCTAAACACAAGATGTCTAATTTGTGATTTTGAGCCAAAATTTGTCAATGCTACACTTGATAATTAAGAATGGATTAGTGCTATGAATGAAGAAATTGAGAAGATGGAGAAAACCAAGGCATGGAAAATTTTACCGAGACCAGATGACAAGAATGTCATCGGTACCAAATGGATATTTAGAAATAAGTTAAATGAGAATGGAGAAGTCACTAAAAACAAAGCAAGACTAGTATGCAAGGGGTATGCACAAAAAGAAGGGATTGACTATGGAGAAACCTTTGTGCCTGTTGCTAGGCTAGAGGGAGTAAGAATATTACTTTCTTATGCTTCATTTAAAAGATTCAAGGTATACTAGATGGATGTCAAGTCTGCATTCCTAAATGGAATACTTGAGGAAGAGGTATACATTGAGCAACCAGAAGTGTTTGTTGATCCATACAAGAGGAACATGGTATGTAGACTATACAAAGCCTTGTATGGATTTAAACAAGCACCAAGAGCCTGTTATGAAAGACTTCACTCCTATCTCATAAGTATTATATTTGTAAGAACTAGTGAAAATAATAATATCTATTTGAAGGAAGATACTGATGCCAATATTTTGATTGCTGAAATATTTGTTGATGACATCATATTTGGAGGAAATGATATGCTATGAAAATCATTTGCAAATAAAATGAGAAAAGAGTTTGAGATGTCTATGTTTGGAAAGATCAAGTTCTTTCTTGGTATACAGATCATGGAACAAGATGAAGGCATTTTCATTACACAATCAAAATACATCAAGGAAGTGTTGAAAATAATCAAGATGGAAGATTCCAAGCCAGTTGGAACACCGATGACACTTGGATGTAAGCTAACAAAGGAGGACAAGTCAACTGAGGTAAACCAGATTTTATATAGATCAATGATAGGCAAACGCATGTATGTTGGACATACTAGACCAGATATTGCACATGCAGTAGGAATAGTTGCAAGATTTTCTGCTAATCCCAGGGAATCACATATGACTATTGTGAAAAGAATCCTAAGATATCTGAAGAATACCGAGGACTATGGCTTATGGTATAGAAGAGAAGGAAAATTTGAACTTAAGGTCTTTACCGACATTTATTGAGCTAAAAACATTGATGACCAAAAGAGCGCAACTGGAGGAGCATTCTTTATGGGTGACAAACTTGTCACATGGATCAGCAAGAAGCAAGGATGCATCTCTCCATCTACTGTAGAAGCAGAGTATGTTGCTACTGCTGTAAACTACTCAAACATTGCATGGATCAAATAGTTATTGGAAGGTATGAATATGAAAAATCTTTAACCAGTAATTATCTATTGTGATAATACCAGTGCAATTAACATTCCCAAGAATCCAGTCATGCATGCTAAGATAAAACATATTGCTATCAAGTATCATTATTTAAGAGAATAAGTTCAAGAAAAATAGGTGATACTTGAATATGTGCAATCAAAGGAACAATTAGCTGACATCTTCACCAAGCCACTTCCCAATGATACATTTGAGTACTTGAGAAAAAGTCTAGGGGTCAGACCCTTGTCTACTGGTCATTAAGATGACTAGAAGGCTGCTTCGGCCTACATATTATCAGAATATTATCCATGTTGATGCAAGCACAAAGGTGGACTTCAAAGATACATCTGTACACAACAAGGTGTTTATCTACATCGAGCACCAGAGTTGTTATAATGTTGATGGATTGGGAAATTCAAGAAATATATTATGGATAAAAAGGTTTATTTGGCATTACTATTAAATATTTTTTTGGAATTTCTATCAAAGGGAGAGATTATATCCATTATCACATTATCCAAAGGGAGAGATGTAACCAGAAAGGGAGAGTACATACAAAGGGAGAGATTGCTTTTAAAAGAGAAAAGATACATAAAAAGAAAAGAACATTCAAAGGGAGAGAGTTTGACACAAGAAGAGAACACATCACATCAGAAGAAGATAGATTATACATCTATTCGGTAAAGGGATTGAAGAAAGAAAGAGAGCTGCAAGAATCCAATCTAAGCTATATGAGCTTACGGAGGACCAGATAGTTGTATCAGTTATAGTAAATAAGATTGGTAGTCTGATAAACTTGAACTATTATATTTCATATTGTATTAGTGATAATATAACTGTGATAATGTAGTGCATTGCCATCAATGCCAAAGGGAGAGATTGATGAACTATAACTAATTGAATGTTTGAAGATGTTAAGTTGATGATCATCGAGACATAGAAAGTTAATGCAAGACATTATATCAGTTAATTTATTGTATTTTCATTGATGTCAACTTGATATAATCTGTATGGTCATGTACATATTGCTAAAGACTTCAAAGAACCAATTAATCAAAGGCTATGCTATCAGTAATGCATAAAAGTTAAGTATTCACAAAGTAGTTGTATACACCGAAGGAGTGAACACCGATGGATGGAGTAAACCAACGAGAGAAAAGTCACAGTGTTACCCAAGGAGCAAAATAATAGAATTACCAACGAGCAAGGTCACAGTGTTACCCAACGAGCAAAGCATAGTATAACTCAATGGACAAAATTACAGTGTTCCCCGACGGACGGAGATCCCGAAGACAACTGAAGTCTCACCGACAGAACAGTCAGTTGTCACCAACGACTAAATGAAGTATTAACAAACAAGACAAAGAGTTCAGAAATGACAAAAAGCTTAGTTGTCAAGAGCTAAATATAGACTTAAATAGTAGTTATCATTGTTTTAATTGACAACATAAAGCCAAAGATAAGTAAAGTTTTTAAAGTTGTCTTGTCTAGTTGGCAAGAAGATCTATACGAGATAAAACTAGATTTTTTCTTGAAATCTAATTGGTGAGAATTATGGATCACGCCAAGGTCAAGAAAGCAAAGAAATGGTGAAATCATGTCTATATAAGAGACAAGCTAATTCAATATGAATTAGAGGAGTGATAAGAGAGTCAATGTTGAAGAGATTCTAAAGGAGAAGAAAGTATTCATTAAGACCTTATCAATCAAACTAAGGAAAGAGCTAAATTCAGTAGACACTGATGAACAGTGATACAATATCACAAAGCAGAATTGTGTGGATTAAAGGTATTGAATTGATAACATTGATCAGAAAGGTAATATACTTACAATAGATCTGAAGACCTACAATTCAAGTTGTATGTGTGAACAAATTAATTTATTGTTTTAATTTAACCATTGAAGCTCCAAGTCTCTTAACAGAATAGGACTTAAAAGTCTTTTCTATTTGAGATACATCCCAAGGAGTATCAAAAAGTTTGATCATACAAAGTAGCATTGGTTATGCCCGATACCTATTGATAGGCCAAGTGAGTGTTTTCTCAAGGATGGTAGCATTAGATTCTAGATACTAAGTGACAAACTATTCATTTAAATCCTCTAACAAGGTCACATCTAACCATGTGTTTTTAACCTTTAACAGGGTTAGCTCTTCAATGAGCTCACTTCAAAAGAGTGAAAATTTGGGTTACTGGTCCCAGTGGTTTTTCCCTTAATAGGGTTTCCACATTAAAAATCCATTTGTCAATGTGTTTATGAGTCATTACTTTATTGTTTTTCATTCCACATAATTAAATCTGGATTGAACAGTATACACTAGTTATTTACTGTATTTCAGTAAATAGATAAACTGCTTATCGGTAAACTTATAGTAGAAGGTTTTACAAAGCATTCAGACAAGTAGTAATTTGATATAATTATTTGGAGACATTCATCTTACAGAACTAAATATAACTAGAGGTATAATTTCTTGGTACTAAGTTTCAAGGGTTGATTATTGAAATATTTTGAGGCCACTGATTTACCCCCCTCTCAGTTATTACTAACAGCTCTCTCCTCTTCTCTTTTTTATCTACAACTTCTATTGTCTTCAACATCAGTGCCAAGAAAACTCCTTATCATTATTCTAAAGTCTCTAAGAACTCTTTTTCACTCACCATGAGAACATTGGGACCAATAGAATTCAATTCTAAATCCTCCAATAGTGACTAGATTTTGTATGTCATATTGTCTTTCTTAAAGGAGTATGAATTTTTCACTCTGTCATGCATAGACTTACTATCAAATTGCAATGGTCTGCCTAGGAGAAAGTGGCACACGTCCATAGGTAAGACATCACATAAAAATTTATCCTTATATCTCTCAATGGATAATTCTACCCAAGCTTTCTCATTAACTAGGACATGATATCCTTTGTTTAGCCAAGTGACCTTATAGGGATTGGTGTGGGGTATCCTTGTCATTTTAAACTTATTGACTACCTCCTCTGATACTATGTTTTCAATTGACCTTGAGTCTATGATGAATCTACACACTTTTCCCATCATCTTACACTTTACTGTGAATAATGATCTCTTTTGACTAAGTTCTTCCTTCACTGGCTCTTTGATTAGAGTTCTCCTCATCATGAGATTTTCTCCCTTCTCTGATTCTAATGGAACTTCAGGGTTCTTATTTCCACTTGTCTCTTCATGAACATAGTTCACTCTTTTGTCCCCTCCTTGAGAGGTACTTCCCTTCTCTAGACACCTATATGTCAGATGTCCTAACTGATTACAGTGATAGCACTTCATGTTGGCAAAATAGTTGCCTCCTCCTTGACTACTGCATCTTCCTCTATTGTTAGAGTTCCTTCCTCTACTTGGAATCCCTCTATTGAATTTTCCTTCATGATTTTTAGTGAGCTTAGTCTCTACTTGTCCTTTAGATTAATATTTTCTTCCTCCATAACTACTTCTTTTTCCTCTAGTGTCTCTTCATCTACCCCTTCCTCTTGAAGTATTGGAGTCTTATTTCTTCTTCAACTTGTCTTCCACCTTGATAGCAATTTGGTGGAATTTTTGGACTGTGTCTAGAGTCAAAAGACTCATCTCATCTTGAATGGTCCATTTAAGTCCATTAAGCTACATTTCTACCTTCACTTTCTTATCCTCTACTACTCTTGACCTCATACAGAGCCTGTGAAACTCTTCACTGTATGAGTTGACATATAGGTCTTTCTATCTTAGATGTTGTCTTCTCTTGTGTAACTATATTTCATAATCCTCAGGGATGTAAGCATCTCTTACTCTTTCTACCATAGCTTTCCATGAAGAAATGGGACTTTTACCTTCCTTCTCTCTCTCATATTGGATTTATTTCCACCAAGTGAGAGAAGACCCTCTCAGCCTTGCTTTAGAAACCTTCACCTTTTGAGCCTCTATTATTCCATCACACTCAAAATGATTCTCTAGTCCCTCTATCCAATCAAGGACTACCTCTAGTTCTATTTTTCCACTGAAAATGGCAACCTATTCCAATGCTTTGCCACTCATACCCTTTAGGGCTTTCAGGAATGGTTCTTCATTTAGGACATGGTCAGCCTCAAGGACTTCATCTTCAAGGGAAATCTCTTTGCCTTTCCCTTCCATTATGTCCTTCACTTCATTTTCTTTCCCATCAACTTTATCCACTTTTTGCTCCAATTGAGCCAACCTATCTCAGAGTAATCTATTTTCCTCCTCTTGTTCATCTACCTTCTTTGCTAATTCATTATTAGTCATCATTATTAACTATCTAATGGATTCCTCTGGTTGTAACATTAACCACAAGCCTCATCAAAACCAGTCTTTGATACCACTCTTATAGAAGAGTCCAAAGATTGGATTGCACTGTCTCAACTAAGGTATTAACTTGCCTTAGTTCACCTAGGATCCTAATTCCATTCTATAATCCACCAAAGAATTGAGTCTTCACACCCCAAGCCTATTCCAACTCCACACTAAGACTTAGTTTCTTTGTGCCAATCTTGAAAGTCCTCCACCACTAAAATTACTCTTTACCCCTATGCTTCCTTGGGTGATCCCAAGCTCAATTCTTCCCAAACATACATAAAAATGCTACAAAGGATATATCCAACTTCAAGACATCCTTTTGACATCTTTTAAATCCCATTTGAATGGGTCTTCTATGCCAAATTGATCAATTTCCACCTTCACAATGCTTTGGAGCCTATTAGGCCTAATATCCGTATTAGCCCTATCCATAGGGTTTTTATGGTTTCTTGTCAAAAAATTCCACACAACCCTAAAAAAAACTTAGGAATAGAATATCCTTTTCCAAGAGCTTAAATATTTTCAATGTTTTATCTCCTCACCCCATTCGTACACTACTCTCCTAAAATGTAGGTCTTTTAGGCCTATTTTTAAGCATTGACAGTGACACAGTGATTTCTTGATAAAAATCTATCAAGATGGATTGGATAGGATCTAGGTTTGTAGGTAGGGATTAGTTAAACCCTAAGGCTCTTGGAACCACACTTGGTTTCTTTCCCTCAAACACTCCCTTGCAATGACAATTGATTCTTACTCTGTTACACCCCTAACCCAAAAGACATTGTTCGCCTAGGACATAACTCTAAAAATAGTATCTAGACTCTTCATGACCTCTACTTGAATATATATAATTTATATAAGATCCCCTAAAACATTCATCTACCCTTAGGATATTCCCATAGTTATATTTCATGGGGGAGGCATGGAAACACAAATCACTCTAAACTGAACCATCAGACTCCCTAAATCCTAATCAATTTATTAATGCTACTAAAATAACTCCACCAAACTTGCACACTGAAATAAAAAGTCTTGTATCAACCTACTCAACACAAATATAACATTAATTTAGTCATTTAAATGCATCCAAATGCTCTGTAAATCAAAATGCTCGAATATTGCTAACAACACAAAATCACAGAGCTTCTTGCTATTCAAAAACGTGTTTACAATCACTTCTACCTCAAGAAATGAGCCACATACATCCTTAAGATTATTTTTCTATGTTTCAAGGCCCTATCCATTAATTTTCCACTCTTATAATGAGGGGAATCCAAATTTGTCGAGTTGCATGCAACATTTGAAAAAATTTGTAAATGTTGTCATGACAACTTTTGAACAACTTTGAGCATCTTTGCATTTATGCGTCCATCCTATCTTTTAGGGCCTCTAACCCATATGGATCAATGAACCAACCTCATAGAAGCCTAGAAAAGAATCTTTATTACTATGCTAAGGTCTAGGACACATTTAGCCCATATTTCCCATTTAGACCAAAACTAAGCAATAAAGTAACCTAGCTATACTAGGTTTGATTAGACACTAACTATCTATCCACCTAGTAACACACCTTGTAAGATCTATAGGGTTTAGTGATTAGCCTAGGTGCTCCCAAACCATCCTCCCCAAGTGAAAGACTTCAATCCACCCTTGGATTGAGTAAGTCAGGATCAATGCCCAACTTTTTGAATTATGACTCCTTTATCCATGTTGCATCTGCATCCAATTGTCCTTGCCACTTCACTAAGTTCTCTTTGTAATCCTTCTTCCTAGTTTTCTTGTAAATTCTGGTTTCCAGTATGCAGTGTGCCTGCTTGGCTGGTGTAGATGGAAAATGGAGTTCTTCTACCTCTTAGATGACATTAGTCAAACTCTGATCTAGATCATGGATTGGTCCCTTGTATAGTAACAGGACTGCAATGTTAAAGATAGGTGACAAGCCACTATCCTCTGGTAACTCTACCTTGTAAGAATTTTCTCCATACTTGGCCAGTATAGTGCAGGGGCCACTTCTTTTTATATGTAACTTGTGTGGGGTTCCTTTTTGTAGTCTAGCCTTTTTAAGATGTACCATCACTAGATCTCCAACCTTGAATTGAACATCCCTTTTTCCTTCATCAACTTTAGTCTTGATCTTCTCATTATTGTCAATCAGTGTGTTTCTAACAATGTCATGAACTTATTGCATAGAATATGCAAATTCCTCAGTATATCCTCTTCTTTTAACTCCATCCTTCAATTATCTAAGCTCATACATTCCTCTAGGTTGTAGAGCATATACAATTTCAAAAGGACTCTTACCAGTAGTCCTATTCACAGTGTCATTGTAAGCATATTCAGCTTGACCTATGACTTGGTCCCATGTCTGACCATACTCCTTTGTTAAGCATCTTAGGAGATGTCCAAGGCTCCTATTAACTACCTTCATTTGACCAAAAGTCTGAGGATGGTATGCATATCTGAAGGATAAGTTGGTACCCAACTTCTGCCACAGAGTCTTCCAAAAGTGACTCACGAACTTGGTGTCTCTATCTGGCACAATGCTCAAAGGAAATCCATGTATTCTGACAAGCTCTTTAAAGAAAAGAGAAGCTATTTGACTGACATCATTGGTTTTTTTGCATGGCACAAAGTGAGCTATTTTACTAAATCTGTCTACTATCACATAGACACTATCCATTTCTTTTCTTGACTTAGGAAATCCAACCACAAAATCAATGTTGAATCATTCCCATGGTCTAGTTGGGATAGGAAGTGGTTGGTATAGGCTAGCATTAGTGGACATTCCCTTGGCCTTCTGACACACAATGCAACTCTCAACATATTTCCTAATATGAACATTCATCTTTGGCTAAAAGTAAAATCTGTGAACAAGTTCTTACGTCTTATTGACCCCAAAATGACCACTCAATGCACCATTATGCATTTCCTAAATCAAATTCTGCCTTATAGACCCTCTAGGGACACATAGTTGACTTCCTTTAAATAGGAGATTGCTTTGCAAAGTAAATTTAGAATATTTACTTTGAAAGTTGTGTGGATATTCTTTACATACCTTATAAATGTCTGCAAAGTCTTCATCATCACCATATAGATCTTTAAATTTGTCTATTTCCATGCTCTGCAGTTGGATTTCTTGGACAGTAAGGGCTCTTCTACTCAAGGCATCTGGAACCTTGTTATGCAATCCCTTTTTATGTTTGATATTGAATGTATATTCTTGCAGGTATTCAACCCACTTCATATTTTTGTGACTCAATTTTTCTTGTGAGTTCAAGAAGCTCAAGGCTTGATTGTCTGAATAGTCTATTAACTCCTTTGGGAGCAAGAAATACCTCTATTTTCTCAGTGACTAGACTAGAGAATACATCTCTAGGTCATAAGAAGAATACGTCTTAGCTTCACTCAACTTCTCTGAATAGAAAGCCACTGGTCTTCCCTCCTAGCTTAAGAAAACTTTGATTGCCACTTTTCTGGCATGACACTCCACTGTAAATAGATTTTCAAAGATTAGAAAAACCAAAATTGGTTGTGTTGCAACATTCCTTTTCTGTAGCTCAAAACCATGGTTATCCTGTTCATCCCAAACAAACTTAGTCTTCATGCCTCCATTAATAGTGTCTAAAATAGGAGCACAGATTGCACTAAATTGCTTAATAAACTTTCTATAGTACTGTTATAGGCCATGAAAAATTATAAGCTGAGTGCTTGTTCTTGGAGTAGGCCGGTTGATGATGGCCTCCACTTTGCTAGGATCCATCTTTAATTTACCCTGTGATAGCACAAAACAAAGGTACACCAACTTTGTCTTGATTAATCTTAAAGTGGACTCCACTTTTCTAAGATCCATCTTTAAGTTAGCCTATGATAGCACAAAACCAAGGTACACTATCTTTGTCATGGAGCCATGGAAACAAAAATCACTCTAAACTGAACCAGCAGACTCCCTAAATCCTAAGCAATTTATTAATGCTACTAAACTAACTCTACCAAACTTGTGATGACATGTAACTAATTGAATGTTTGAGGATGTTAAGTTGATGATCATACAAGGCATTAAATAAGTTAATGTATTTTATTTACATTGATGTCAACTTGATATAATCTATATGGTCATAGAAATACTGCTAAAGACTTCAAAGAATAAATGAATCAAAGACTATGCTATAAGTAATACATATAAGTCAAGCATTCACAAAGTGACTGTATACACCAATGGAGTGCACACCAATGGTCAGAGTAAAAGAGAAAAGTCACAGTGATACTCGATGAGAAACTATACAATATTACCGATGAGCAAAGTTACAGTGTTTCCCAACAAGAAAAATATAGTGTAACCTGATGGATAGAATTACAGTGTTGCCCGACGGAAAAGACAATGATGGAGATCCTGATGACAACTAAAGTCACACCAATGGAATAGTCAGTTGTCACCGAGGACTAACTAAAGTGTTGACCGAAAGAATAGAGAGTTCATAAAATGACAAAATGCTTAGTTGTCAAGAGCTAAAGATAGAATTAACGTATACTTATATTTGTTTTGATCATCCAGATAAAATCTGAAGATAAGTAATTGATTTAAAGTTGATTTATCAAGTTGGCAAGAATATCTCTTTGAGATAAAATAGGAGTTTGGTTTAAATCTATTGGAAAGAATTGTGGAACAGACCAAGAATCAATAAAGCCAAGAAAAGGGGAAATCATGTTTATATAGAGAAAAACCCAATTCATTACGAATTGTGGGTTGAATAAGAGAAAAGAGGAAATATGAAAAAGAGAATTTGAAGGAGAAGAAAGTCTTCTTTCAGTTCTAATCAACAAGCTAAAGGAAAGAGCTAGATTCTACAGACACCGATGAATAGTGACACAACATCACAGAGAAGAATAGTTTGGAGCAAAGGTATAATTGATTATATTGATCAGAGAGGTAATGCACTTACAAAAAGATCTAAAAAATTGCAATTGAGTTGTATGTATGAACAGATCACTAATGTTTCATTTTAACCATTAAAGCATCAAGTCTCTTAATCGAGAAAGACTTAAAAGTCTTCTACAATTAAGATACATCGCAAGGAGTTTTAAAAATTTTGATCATGAAAGTAGCATTGGATATACCCGATACATATTGATAGGCCAAGTGAGTGTTTGATCAAGGATGGTAGCATTAGATGCCAGATAACAGCATGTTTTTAACCTTTAACAGGGTTGGATCTTAACAGGGCTCTCTTCAGAAGAGTAAAAATTTGGGGTACCAGTCCCAGTGGTTTTTCCCTTAATAGGGTTTACACGTTAAAAATACATGTGTTATGTGTTCATGTCTCATTACTTTACTATTTTACATTTCATATATGCAATTTTGGATTGATCGGTACACTCTACATATTTATTGTGTTTTGGTAAATAGTTGACTTCTTATGGGTAAACTTATAGAAGAAGGTTTAATAAAGCAATCTGACAAATAGTAAATTGATATAAGTATTTCAAGACATTCATCTTGTAGGACATATAATAACTAGAGGCATAATTTATGGTTATAAGTTTTAAAGGTTGATTTAAATATTAAGTTTGAGGCCAATTGGTATCAGAGCTTGTCTTCTTAGAAGGAAGGTTTCAAGACCTAAACTAAAGATCACAAGATGAACAGAGGAGATGTGCCCAAGTTGAACAAAGATAATTTTTCTTCATGGCAGAGCAGAATAAGGCTCCACTTATCAGGTATTGGCAATGATGTTACTCAATACTTAGATGCTGAATATGTGTTTCCCATAGGAGCACCAACAGTTGAACAAATGAGAGAAAAGTATGACCACAACTGCATGATGATAGAGCTTGCTTCCTCACTCTCTGATGCTAGAATTGAAGATGTCAAAACCTGCAAGACTACAAAGAAGATGTGGGACAAATTGATGCTTGTACATGGTGGTGACAAGAATGTTTTGAGAGCCAAGGTAGAAATCCTTAGAGGAAATTTTGATGATCTCAAAATGAAACAAGGTGAAAACATCACACAATAGCACAAGAATCAGGGATATAGTCAATGCTATCCAAGGAGTTGGAGGTGTACTAGAATAAGATACAGTGGTAAGTAAAATTCTAAGAACCTTACTTCCTACTTATGCTATTAGAGTATATGCCATACAAGAAATGAGAGCTAGTAGAAAAGATCAATGTTATTCTAGACAGTTTGATTGGAAGACTAATTTCATTTGAGATGAATAAATTTGATAATAAGAATCAGAGATGTATTCAATACTATCCGAGGAGTTGGAGGTGTACTAGAAGAATATATAGTGGTAAGTAAAATTCTAAGAACCTTACTTCCTACTTATGCTATTAGAGTATCTACCATACAAGAAATGAGAGCTAGTAGAAAAGAGCAATGTTATTCTAGACAGTTTGATTGGAAGACTAATTTCATTTGAGATGAATAACTTTGATAATAGTGTCTTACCAAACATAGAGTTTGCATTCAAATGTTCTATGAGAGTAAGTAAATCAAGTCATAAACAAACTATTAGAAAAGATAGTGATAGTGAAAGTGAAGAAGAAGATCTTGATGAAATTGAAGCACTTATGGCTAGAAGAATGAAGAGAGGAAAAGGTAAATTACCGCTTGTTTGTTTTAATTGTAAATATATTGGACACTTTGTTGGAAGAAGTAATGACAGATCCTTTGAAAAGAAGTCTGACAGAGGTGATTATAGAAGCTATCGACAATCAGAGAGAAGAGATACCTAAAACTACAAGGACAAATGAAAGAAGGCCAGTTACCTAGAAAAATGCAAAGATGAAGATACTGACACCGAATTTGATGAAGACATCGAGATGGTGTTTGTAGTAGTGAAAGATGATTTAGATGATGATGAAGAAAGGTATGTAGAAAAAAATATCATATCTAAAGTTAGTAAAAATGATGTTTGGATCATAGATAGTGGCTGCACACACCATATGACTAGTGAGAAGAAAATTTTTGAGACTTTTGAATACTATAATGGTGGTTCAGTAAGAATGGGTAATGATACACCTTGTCCAGTTGAAGGTAGAGGAACAATAATGTTGAATAACCAGATAAAATGTGAAAATGCTTATTGGTTAAATAGATTGAATTATAATCTATTGAGTGTATCTTTAGGTCATAGAGTAGCATTTGAAAATAAGAAGGAAAAGATCTTCAATAAATCAAGAAATCTTTGGTAACTTATTCTATCTGAATGATACTGATATGACTTGTTTTATTGCTACAAACAAGGATATATGGTTGTGGCATAAAAGATTGTGTCATGTGAACTTTGACAACATGATAAAGATAAGAAAAAAGAGAAATGTAAGAGGCTTACCGATGATGACTAAGCCTGACAACATCATGTGTAAGAATTGTCAAAAAGGTAAGATGACAAAGTCTAGCTTCAAAATAAAAACACATACATCTGATGCAATTCTATAATTAGTCCATACTAATTTATGTGGACCCATGAGGACAAAGAGCTATTATGGAGATAGATATTTTATTCTCTGTGTTGATGATTTTTCTAGAATGATGACGGTCACGTTAGTAAAAGATAAATAAAAAGCATTCAAGATGTTTAAATGGTACAAAGCAATGGTTGAGAAACAAAGTGGTAAGGAACTAAAATAATTAAGATTAGATAGAGGAGGGGAATTTATTTCAGATGAATTCACTAACTTTTTTAATGAGCATGGAATCAAAAGACATGTCTCTGCACCAAGAACACCATAGAAAAATGCAATTGTTGAAATAAGGAACAGATCCATAGTTGATTGTGCAAGGATACTAATGATAGAAAAAGGGATCACCCAAATCTTCTAGAGGGAAGCTGTTAGTACTGTTGTTTACACATTGAACATAGTACAATTGAAGAAAGACACCAAGAAGACACCTTATGAGCTTTGGTATGGTTACACACCAATGTAAGTTACTTGAAAAATTTTGGTAGTCAATGTTATATCATAAAAGATGATAGAAATGGAAAAATTGACTCCAAGAGTGATGAGGGAATATTTCTAGGGTAGTCCACAAAGAGAAAGGCTTATAAATGTCTCAATAAAGCCTCTAACAAAATTGTTGAAAGTGAAAATGTAAAGATAGATGAATTTGCCAAGAACAATGAAAAGAAAAGCACTAAAGAACCAGAGGACTACAATATGTTTTATTACAATGAGGAACTTGACACTCTACCTGACCAAAAATGTAGAGCTCTCGAGCAACAAATCATTGTACCTGAGCATCAGGCTGCAAATACCGACAATCAGAATATTTCTCTGAATGATGCACAAAGTGATGGAGAAGAGAATGAAGAAAAAAATGATGATCAAAATGATAGACAAAGGATTGAACTTGTACTTTCCACATATGTCAGAAGGAACCATCCATAGAACCAAATCATAGGAGACAAGAAGGCTGGTATGAGAACCAGAAGTAAGTCTATAACCACAAGATGTGTTATTTCTGATTATGATCCTAGATCTATCAATGTTGCACTAGATAATGATGAATGGATAAGTGATATGAATGAAGAGATTGAGAAGATAGAGAAAAAAAAGACATGGACACTTGTACCAAGGCTAGATGACAAGAATTTCATTGGTACAAAATGGATATTCAGGAATAAGCTGAATGAGAATGGAGAAGTCACCATAAATAAAGAAAGACTAGTATGGAAGGGGTATGCACAAGAAGAAGGGATTGATTATGGAGAGAGCTTTGCACCTGTTTCTAGGCTAAAAGGAGTGAGAATATTTCTTTCTTATGCTGCATATAAAGGCTTCAAGGTATACCAAATGGATGTCAAGTCTGCATTCTTGAGTGGAATACTTGAGGAAGAGGTAAACATTGAGAAATCAAAAGGGTTTGTTAATCTAGATAAGAAGAACATGGTATGTAGACTACATAAAGCCTTGTATGGATTGAAACAAGAACCCTGAGCCTCATATGAAAGACTTCATTCCTATCTTATAAGTATTGGATTTGTAAGGAATAGTGAAAACAATAATCTTTATTTGAAGGAAGACACTGATGCTAACATTTTGATTGCTGAAATATTTGTTGATGACATCATTTTTGGAGGCAATGATATGCTATGAAAATCATTTACAAATGAAATGATCAAGGAATTTGAGATGTCTATGTTTGGAGAGATCAATTTCTTTCTTGGTCTGCAAATCATGCAACAAGATGAAGGTATTTTCATTACACAATCCAAGTACATCAAAGAAGTATTGAAAATATTTAAGATGGAAGAATCCAAACTAGTTGGAACACCGATGGAAACTAGATGTATGCTAAAAAATGAGGAAAAGTCATCAGAGGTAAATCAAAGTTTTTACAGATCAATGATTGGAAAACTCATGTATGTTGTACATACTAGACCAGATATTGCACATGTAGTAGGAATTGTTGCAATATTTTTTGCTAATCCCAGGGAATCACATATGACTTCTGTGAAAAGAATCCTATGATATCTGAAGAATATCGAGGAATATGGCTTATGGTATAGAAGAGAAGGAAAATTTGAACTTAAGGTCTTTACCGACACTGATTGGGCTGGAAATATTGATGACTGGAATAACACGACTAGATGAGCATTCTTTATGGATGACAGACTTGTCACATGGATCAGCAAGAAGCAATGATGCATCTCTCAGTGTACTATAGAGGTAGAGTATGTTTCTGTTGTAAAATTCTCTTATATTGCATGGATCAAATAGCTACTAGAAGGTATGCATATGAAAATTCTAGAACTAGTGATTATCTATTGTGACAATAATAATGCAATAAACATTTCCAAGAATCTAGTCATGCCTGCTAAAACAAAGCATATTTCCATCAAGTGTCATTATTTAAGAGAACAAATCCAGGCAAAGGAAGTAATAATTGAATATGTACAATAAAAGGAACAATTGGTCGATATCTTCACCAAGCCACTGCCCAAGGATGCATTTGAATACTTGAGAAAGAGACTAGGGGTCAGACCCTTGTCTACTAGTCAGTAAAATGACTAGAAGGCTGCATTAGCCTACATATTATTAGAATATCATTCATTTTGATGCAAGTAGAAAGATGGACTTCAAAGCTAAATCCATACACAGCAAGGTATTTATCTACTCTGAGCACTAGAGTTATTACCGATGGATTGGTAAATTCAAGGAATATATTATGGATAGAAAGGATCCGTTTGGCATTATTGTCAAATCTTGTTTGGCATTACTGTCAAATTTTGTTTGGAAAACTATTTGTTTGGAATTGTTGTCAAAGGGAGAGAGATATCTCATCATCATACTATTAAAGCGAGAGATTGTATCCATGATCATCTCAGGGAGAGATCATATCCATCAAAGTATCCAAGGGAGAGATGTAACAAAGAATGGGAGGGTACACACAAAGGGAAAGAATTGATGACAAGAGACATCAAAAGAAAGGAGAAAAACCAAAGGGAGAGAGTTTGACACAGAAGGAGAACACATCACATCAGAGAAAGAAAGTTTCTACAATTATCTAGTGAAGGGATTAAAGACAAAAAGAAAGATGCAAAAATCAAATCTAAGCTATCTGAGCTTACCGAGAGCAAGATATTTGTAATAGTTACATTAGAAAAGCTTGATGAAACTGTATATTTCATATTGTATTAGAAATAGTATAGTATGATAATGTAGTATGTTTCCATCAATGCCAAAGAGAGAGATTGATGACATGTAACCGATTGAATGTTTGAAGATGTTAAGTTGATGATCATGCAAGGCATTAATTAAGTTAATGTATTGTATTGTCATTGATGTCAACTTGATATAATCTATATGGTCATAGAAATATTGCTAAAGAATTCAAAGAACCAATGAATCAAAGACTATGCTATCAGTAATGTATGTAATTCAAGCATTCACAAAGTGACTGTATACACCGACAGAGTCACCGATGGTCATAGTAAAAGAGAAAAGTCACAGTGATACCTAATGAGCAACTGCACAACATTACCGATGAGAAAAGTTATAGTGTTCCCCGATGAGAAAAACACAGTGTAATCCGACGGATAGAATTACAGTGTTTCCTGATGAAAAAGACAAGGATGGAGATCCCAATGACAAATGAAGTCACACCGATGGAACAGTAAGTTGTCACTGACGACTAACTGAAGTGTTGACCGAAAGAATGGAGAGTTCAAAAAATGACAAAATGCTTAGCTGTCAAGAGCTAAAGATATAATTAACAGATACTTATCTTTATTTTAATCATCTAGATAAAAGCCACAGATAAGTAATTGATTTAAAGTTGATTTTTCTAGTTGGCAAGAAGATCTTTTTGAGATAAAATTGGAGTTTTCTTTAAATCTATTGGCGATAATAGTGTAACATGCCAAGAATCAAGAAAGCCAAGAAAAGGGGAAATCATGTCTATACAGAGACAAACCAAATTCATTATGAATTGTGGGGTGAACAAGAGAAAAGAGGAAATATACAAAAGAGAATCTGAAGGAGAAAAAACTCTTCTTTCAGTCCTGATCAACAAGCTAAAGAAAAGAGAAAAAATTTGTAGACACCGATGGACAATGAGAACACATCACAAAGCAGAATAGTGTGGAGAAAAGGTATAATTGATTATATTGAACAGAGAGGTAAAGCACTTACAATAGATTTGAAAATCTGCAATTGAGTTGTATGTATGAACAGATCACTAATGTTTTAGTTTAACCATTGAAGGATCAAGTGTCTTAACCGAGCAAGACTTAAAAGTCTTCTACAATTGAGATACATCCCAAGGAGTATCAAAAAGTTTGATCATGAAAGTAGCATTGGACATGCCCAATACCTATTGATAGGCCAAGTGAGTGTTTGATCAAGGATGGTAGCATTAGAGGCTAGATACTAGGTGACAAACTATCTTTTAAATCCTCTAACAAGGTCACACCTAATAGTGTGTTTATAACCTTTAACAAGGTTGGCTCGTAACAAGGCTCACTTCAGAAGAGTGAATATTTGGGGTACTGGTCCCAGTGGTTTTTTTCTTTAGAGGGGTTCCATGTTAAAAACCCATGTGTTATGTGTTTATGTTTCATTACTATACTGTTTTACATTTCACATATGCAATTCTGGATTGATCGGTATACTCTGCATATTTATTGTGTTTCGGTAAATAGTTGACTGCTTATCAGTAAATTTACAGAAGAAGGTTTAACAAAGAAATCCAAAAAGTAGTAAATTGATATAAGTATCTCAAGGCATTCATCTTGTAGGACATAAAATAACTAGAAGCATAATATGTGGTTATAAGTTTTGAAGGTTGATTTAAGGGTTAAGTTTGAGGCCACTGATTCACTCCCCCCTCTCAGTTATTTCTAACAAATTTCACACTAAAAGAAAAACTCTTTTATCAACCTACTCAACACAAATCTAACATTACTTTGGTCTATTTAATCCATCCAAATGCTCTGTAAATAAAAATGCTCAAATATTGCTAACAACAGAGAATTATAGAGCTTCTTGCTATTCAAAAACTTGCTTACAATAACTTCTACCTCAGGAAATGAGCCACATACATCCTTAATATTCTCTTCCATGTTTCTAGGCCTTGTCCATTTATTTCCAACTCCTACAATGAGGGGAATCCAAAGTTGTCGAGTTGCATGCAACATTTGCAAAAAGTTGCAAATGTTGTCATGACAACTTTTGAGCAACTTTAGGCATCTTTGCATTTATGCCTCCGTCCTATCTTTTAGGGCCTCTAACCCACATGGATCAATGAAAAAACCTCATAAAATCCTATAAAAGTATCTTTCTTACTATGCTAAGGTCTAAAACAGATTTAGCCCATATTTCCCATTTAGACCAAAGCTAAGGAATAAAGTAACCTAACGATACTAGGTTGGATTAGACACTAACTATCTATCTACCTAGTAAAAAAACTTGTAGGACCTTCCAAGTTCGAAAATAAACACACATACTGACTTGGATAAGGTTAGTTACAAGACAAAACTTCTAGGGTTTACTGATTAGCTTAGGTGCTCCTGCACCATGCAAGAGGAAAATAGAAACCCACCTATTGGAAAACACTCATAGCCATAAATACAAGTAACTCATATCACATACTTGCTATAAGATCCTTATGTAAACAAAAAAAATGATTTTATATCATTCCCAAAACATATTTCATTTGAGCCTAGATCAAAACTATGGAAAACAACATATACAAAGATAAACTCAATGTAATCAATCAGAAGATCAAAAACTCATAAGAAAAACACCAAGGAGAGACTTGAAATTGAGAAAAATTATATTAAGTATAATAAATTAGGGTTTTGTAACAATCTAATTGAAGAAAAACACCATTTAAATAATATGCAAAGGATCAAAATAATATTCTATCTTATCTTGAAAATAGTCTAATGGAAATCTGCTATATCCCCTGAACCAAAAGAAGATGAAGCCATTCTAAGACTCAAAAATTAAGAACCATTACAACTAAGATGAGAATGAAATTTATAAGAGAATGAATCCCTAGGAAAGAGGTTCCTCTAACAACAGTCCTTCAAACAATTTAATGCAGTCATTCTTCTCGTCAGCTGATCAAGAAAAAGATATAATTTGATGCACTGTCCACCAGTACACAAGAGATGACCAATTATAATGGTGGAATAGACACAACATAGGGAAAAATTTTCCCCAAATAATAATCAAAATAGATACCTATATCACCACTATGCAACATTTAATGCATCTAGGACCATAGAAACATCTGCAACCACTAAATAGTGCCATTAATGTCAAGCCAAGGACAAAAGAACCTAGAGATACTCCCATGGAAGTCTAAAACATGCTACCAAGGGTGGAAACACTCAGGAAACAATTTGAAAAATAAAAATTTAGTTACAACGGCTATTCTTGGCATGAAAACCCCATCAATGACCCAGATTTGAAATGGTTTTGTCTTTAAATTATGACTGTAGATCTTCTCCTTAAGTCACCGAGGCTCCAACTATTATATCTGGGTAGTTGATATAAGGTTGCAATGCCTTAAAAAATATCTTTTGAGAATATTTTCCTTTGAGGCTTCACACCATCCGTTAGATCTTACTTACCTTAACTCCATATTACCCTGTTTACCTTGGTTCCATGACTGCAGGTCTGACAAACTCAGAACGGACATGCGTCATCCCGGTGTATTTCCTTGATCATTATTCTTTGAGATTCTATAGTATTAAGGGAAAACATCATCTGCTAGATCTCCATAAACTCATCTACCTTTAATGTACTTTAAAAACCCGGGATCCATGACCCTAGCAGAGAGATGTGTCAAACAAGCACATTTCCTTGATGCGACACAATCAGATCATCTAACCAATGAGGAACAATGCTGACCATCTGATCTGATCAACCCATCCTTTCCTTACCTTACTGGAGCCTAACCATGGTCCCATCATGATAATCAGTGACAAGGATATCGCTGAATTTCCAAATAGATGACTTAACCCAACTTAAATCATGAGATCCAGTGACAACCCTCTCATCACAACATCGTCAAGAGTCCTCGTTGAATCTCTAGATCTTAAAGACTTTACCATGAACATTGCAAGATTCATCAACATCAAACAAAGTTTAAGTCCATCCTTTTGTCACCAGATCTCCAGATGTTACTGACTTATCTACTAACATTAAGAGATTAGGAGACAAAGACTTAGGAACTGGGCCCACCAAGAAATATAAGTTTCCTTTGCCAAATATTGAAATGAATAAAGTATATTCACTTCCCTTTCAAGATTAATAGATAGCCTTTCCATGCCAAATATCTAGATCACAAAGAATATTTTATCTCGATTTTGATATTAGGAGACAAGACTTAGGAAAAAAATAAATAAGGCTTGACTAGGAAACATGACTTAAAAGATAAAGTAGCCCCATTAAGAAAAATTCTAAAGGCACATGGGCTTATAAGAAATAAGTGGAATGAAAAAGTAACTTGAAACTATAACAAGCCACAAATACTTAGGGTTTTGCACTAAAAAGAACCAGGGTTTCATGCAGAAACATTAGGGCTTGTGAGACTAGGGAAAAAAACACTTGGAATAGCCTAGAACCATGAAGATTTTTGGCAGTGCTAACAGTGGATCCGACTGGGGAGGTATGCCTCTTGAAAGAATAGAAATATTTTAGGACTCTGGGACAAGAAAACCACCTACAAGAAAGAAAAACTAACTTACAATACACAAAAAACAACAGAGACCTATTTGCAACCTACTGTTCATAGATTTCATAACTTCAAGAGAAGTAGAATTTCAGGAATTATCCGTGAACATGCAATGCCAAAATGTTTCCAACCAAGTCTTTAAGAATGTAAGAATCAGAACCCCATTTACTATCAACAATGTATGGTCCTAGCCAGATAGGATCAAACTTATCATCTTTTACTTTATCTTCAATCCTGACATTCCACATCAAAACCAAATCATCATTTTCAAACCTTCTAACAATAGTTCTTTTGTCAAACAAATCCTTACATTGCAACAGTGGCCTAAAATTTATTTCATGTGCTTCCCTTCTTGATTCATCTAATTCCATCAAATCATCCATTTTGATCCTCATTTCATCATCTAAGTCTCCGTCATATTCTTGGACAAATTTTTACATATGTAAAAGATTGTTTTGACGCAATCTAGCATGAATAACATATACCAAATCAAAATGTACATAGAAAATTTCCTTCTTTACTATCACCCTATCATCCCTTAGTGCCTATTGCAACTTTGCATCCCAGTTCTTCTTGTTCTTATCTAGTACTCTCTTCATAATTTTAATCATACTCTTATTATTGGATTCAGCCTAACCATTCCCTTGTGGATGATATAGGGAAGATTAAGAAAATTGGATCCCATATTGTTGGTAGAAAAGATTAAATTACTATGACATGAAACACATTTCATTATCTACCACAATAGTCTCTAGACAACCAAATCTAGTTAAGACATTCTCCAACATGAAATAAATCAAAACCCTACTAGTGGCTCTTTTAGTGGGAATTTATTCAACCCACTTGGTAAAATAAGAAGTTTCTACAAGGATCCATGAATGACCCCCACTAGACTTGTTTGTAATATCCCCAATGAAATCCATTACTCTTTTCTGAAAAGGTGCCTCAACTGAAACATTCTTTAAAGGTGAATTCTTACCAAACTTAAGCTTACCTACAAATCTTTGGAAAGCATCATGCCTCTTAACATAATTGTGGGCATCCTTGAAAATAATAGGCCACCCAAAACTAGACCTTATAATCTTGTGTGCAATATTTTTATCCATGTAATTGCCCCCACAAACACCATTATGCATTTGTTATAACAATTTCTTAGATCTGTTATAGTCTAGACATTTGAGAAATACTCCTTGATTGCTCCTCCACCATAGTTGACCTTGAATTATTGCATACTTAACAACATGCAACTTAACTATTCTCCTATTTTCATCCCTTTTAGGAGGAAAAATAATTTTCTGTAGGTATCCAATAATATCCTTATACCATTCAAAACAATCCATATCACAAAGATAGGGACTTTGGTTCTCCTCTAACATATCTATATTATTAGAATCTATATTTCTTTGAGCCATAAGTTTTCAAGTCCTAGGCCTCTGACTAATTTTGTGATATGAATATCAATGTTAAATTCTTTGATCATGTTTATCCATCTACATCTCCTACCTGAAACTTCCTGTTGGACTAGAATGTTGTTCAAAACAACACTAGTCACATAAGAAATTATAGTTTATCCTACCAAATAATGTCTAAAAGATTTGACATCTTTAACCAAAGCATAGGCATGTTTTTTCATGAGATCATACTTTAGTTCTGATTCTTTTGTAACAATAATTAGGTGTTCTTAAAATAGGGGCATCTTTGATAGCTTGCTTAATATCTGTAAAATACTTACATGCTTCTTGACTCGACTCCATTTTGGCTCCTTTCTTCATCATCCTTGAAATTAGAGTACTTGTTTCTGCAAAGTTTGTAATAAATATTCTTAAAAAGTTTACCTGTCCAAAGAAAGATTGAATGCCCTTGACATTCTTGGGCTGAGGGATTCTATTAATTGCTTCAACACTTTCAAGGTCAATTCTAACTCCATCTTTAGATACAATATTTCCCAAAATATCTCCCTTTGTAACCCCAAAAAGCACACTTCTTTGGGTTAAAAGAAACCCCATATTTAAATGCTCTCACAAAAATTCTCTCAAGATTACCATAGTGTTGATCTTATTTTGCTGAATAGGTTGTAAGATCATCTTGGTAGATTTCTATAATTCATTTATGAAATCTGCAAATGCCACATCCATGGCTCTCTAAAAGGTTGCCCAAGCATTTTTTAGGCCAAAAGGAATTCTAACATATACATAAGTTCTCTAAGGTGTGGTGAATGCATACTTGAATTGTTTTGATTCCTTGACCATGACCTGATTATATCCTGAAAATAAATCCAACATAGATATCAATTCAGATCCAGTGACTCTTTGCAGCATACCTTCCATATTAGGAAATCCATAATTGTCCTTCAATGAATTTACATTCAAATTTACAAAATCTACACAAAGTCTAATGCCACCATTTTTCTATCTTACTAGTACCAAATTGGACACCTGTGGTGAATTCTTGGTAGGCTTTATTATTCCAGCATCCCTCATCTTTTTCAATTCTTCTTGCATCTTGGGTGCTATGGTGGAATTAACAAGTCTTAACTTCTGTCTGAAAGGCTTTGTGACTTCCTTTAAATGAATATCACGTTGGAATAGATCCTATTTGTATGCCTTTAAGTCATCATAAGACCAAGAAAATACATGTCTATATTTTTTAAGAAGATCAACTAACAACTCTCTATGTTCAGGGGAAATTTGCTTACCAATTTATACCTTCTTGGGAGCTTCAACTGTCCCTAAATTCACTTCCTCCAAATCCTTAGGCCTTGTGGAATAAGGCTTGTCCTTATTATCAAAAGCCTTCTCAACAACAAGAAATCCCTTTGGAACCTTGTTTGATTTCAGTTTTAAGACCTCCTTACCAAAAATAGTATCTTTACCATCCAAAGTCTCTACATACCCACTAAAATCCATCTCTTTATTTCCAAAGTTGTATTCACAATATAAAAATCTTAGAATATCCAAATCAACTTCAAAGAATTTCCAGGATTTAACATTATCTGGTAGAGAAGGCCTTAATTGAACCTCTATTTTGGAGGTTCCTGCAAATGTAATGTCTTCTGGCCTCAAATCAATATTGGCTAGAAAGTCTTCCATTTTTTTCTTACTTCTATCCATCCAATCAATGCCAAAATCATTAAAATTTTCTACTGCATCCCAAATAACATTTCTATACTGCTTTAGTCTCTGATTCCTTCAAGCATATATAGTTCTTATCTGAGAAATTACTAATTTAGAGTCTCCAATCCCTCAAATATTTCTTATATTATGTCTTTAGGACAACCTTAGTCCAATTAACAAACCCTCATACTCTACAATATTATTAGTACATTTGAATAACAAACTAAAGGAGAATTTGAAGCTCTTATCATTAGGGGCTATCAACAAAACTCCTGCACCAACTCCCTCTTTTTATCTTGCACCATCAAAGTACATATCCTATAAGTATTTTTATTGTGCCAGGTTATCCCTTTCCTCTAATAAAAACATATGCTAAACTTCTCCTTCAAATTTCCCATCTTGGACTTGAAAGTACACAATCTCAGTATTCAAGAAATAATTCATATTCTCATCCTCATTTTACTCAATCATGTGAGGAGTTTTGGTTTCCCTAGATACCTTGACATTTTTAACAGCAATATCAAAGGTTGCAAAGTAAAGGTCACATTAAATGCTTCTTCCCATTGAAGTGCTCCACTTTCTTGATAGTAGAATTGTATACTGGGGAGGAATATCAACCACTAGGTCACTCATTGCCAGCACCTTATATTGACATGCAGCTAGTCTATAAGGCTGAGTTTTAATAGTACCTATGATAGGAACCTCTCTAGAGTCCATGAGGAGTGTCAACCTACAATCCCATTGACTTCATTATCTCTGGAGGCATAACAGTGTTTGATGCTCGTGAATCTATCACACAATTTTTCAACATCTTACTAGTTATAATTTGGGTTTATAAAAATGGATCCACGGCTCTGAAAAGAGTGTTCACATGATTTGTATTCAAGAAAGCCTGAGGGATTTTTGAAACAATCTCTTCTGACTCCTTCCCCTTGTTACCAAATTTATCTGTCACATGTCCCATTTTCTCAGTCTTTTCTTGCCTTTGAATCCTTGTAGAAGAAATTCTATTCACCCATGTTAAAGTATTTTATTTATGTTCCTCAATCCTCATCATCTCCAATGTGGAACCTTGATAGTGATTTTTGACAATAATTGCCCCATATCAACATGGGTGTATTTTATATCAGCGATGTCTTGTCTCAGAGTAATAACATTTCCATCTTCAACTTGAGTGGCAAAGCTTGGCTCAATTATTTTGCTATCCTTTTGGAAAGAGGAAACATGTATCTCTAGCATTTTTTTTCTTACCTTGTGGATAACATTGTTACTATTAGTCTTATCTTCTATTCTAACCTTTATTCTTTTGACACCCTCAACAAGTTTTTATTTTCCTTGTCTTTGCTTAGTGTCTTCTATTGTTTCTTTAATAAAAATGCGAGTTGGTTTCCATCTGCATTACCAACTGTCATATTTCTGAAATTATAGTTACTCCTTGGTTGAGTAACCATGTCTGCACTAACTTGTGCAATCTCTTCATCTAAAGGTATTCTTACTAAAAAGTACTCCTTACCCCTTGTAGCATTACACCTTATGTCATCAATCCCTTCATCTTCATCAGATAAAACCAAATCTGGGATTTCATTTTCATAATTAGATTTCTTCTTTAACCCTCAAGTGTGAAGAAGTCATTACACAACCACCGTCTTCATACAATTCATCCTCATCCTCCCATTCTTGTTGTGCTTGATTTGCAGATATATTCAAGAAAGCTACACAATAATCAAGATTGTGTGGAGATTGAAAAGATATGCACCATGCAACATCATCATATACATTAATAGAGGTTCTTTGTAGAGGATCAAGAGTCTTATCACTAGGCTTGTCTTTACTTTTTGAAATAATAGGCTTCACATCCTTTCATTGGGTAGTAAATGGGTAATTTTGCATTCATGATTGGCTATTAAAATTATTGATCAATAGCCTGCCATCATTTGGAGTTCTAACATTCTTGTTTTCTTCAGGCTTCAAATCCTTTATGGCACTTAAAATCTTCTTCATATTAAATTTTTCTTTAGGTTTAACATTAGAAGGCCTATCTAATTCTTTTCTAGTAGGCTTCCAATATTTTATTCTACCCAATTTCCCTGACAATCTCCTATTAGTATCATTGTTGACAACTGCCTTATAAGATTCTCTGATATTTCTAGAATTCTTGTCTCAAAGGAGGTATCCCATTTTAGAATCAAAAGCATTTAAATAGGTGGCAAGACAACCCTTATCATAAATCATCACTTTGAAATCTTATAATGAATTCAACAACATCCTCGGTTTGATTCTTCTTAATATTATTGAACTCACTCAACATGAATCCCTCATTTGTCTTATCACTATATTTATCCTTAAGGAAATGTTTTAGTTCATCCATAGACCCCATAGAACCATAAGGTAACCTTCTAAACCAACATATAGCATCCTCAACTAGAGACCGAACAAAGAGATTCATCAATACATCCTCATGCACAATATCATAGTCATCCAAAATATCAATAAACTTCATTAAATTCTCTTCACAATTAATAACATTATTTTCAGCAAACTTGGGAAGTTTATCGCTAATTTCATTTCGGGCTACATTTGGGTAACCAAGAATATCAAGGAAAGAAAATTGTTTGTACCTTTCTACAAGGGTCAGTATAATTTGAAAAGGATTATCAATTTGAGAAGTAGATACTCTGACATTTGATGTTATAGCTGCCTTGACACCTATATGAGAAGGCCTAGTAGTTTGTCTCAGAAAATCAACCTTGTTCTTTATCTCCAAAGAAGCAGCCACCAATTCTAACTTGTCAAGCTCTTTAGCTATAATTTCTTTCTCCAGTCTATCTCTCTCTATATCAGTGTCCAATTTAGACATTTGATCTAATGAAACCTTAGGATTTATAGGTTCACTTACTTGAACTCCTATAATCCTCTGCTTTCCTTTATTCTAAGGATCTTGACTAACATGAACTTGGTGAATGACATTATCTTCTTCAACTCTCTCAAGTTCTTCAATATAGTTCATTTTCTCCAGGTTTAACAATTTCCTCTTCTTTTGTTAAAGAAAAATCTGATCTTGTCTGATCTTAATCTCCTTTTCCTTTTCTCTTCTTTGTCTGATGGAAGTCTGCTCCTAGATTATCCTATCCAATTCAGCAATTTCTTCAGTCATACTATCAGAATCTAGAAGAGTGGTATCAAATTATGAAACCTCTTTCTCGCTTGGAGAATGATAATATTAATATGCACCCAATCCCAAATCAGAAACCTCTTGGTGTTTAGATACATTAACTTCATGAATGTGTTGGATTGGCTCTTCTTATCTAGATTTCTCGTCTTATCTCTCACTTTGAGGGACAACCCTATTCTTATTTTCTTTCATTGGTTGATCAACTTTAGATGTAGTTGTAAATCCATCTTCCATCTTGTCTTTAGGATGTCTTCTCACCCAAGATCTAGTATTTCTATTACTCATATTGAGAAAATATGTACAAGATAATGTTTTTTACTCAACACTAATGTAGATAGTTATCAGAGTCACCACCTACAACAAGTTGGTACAATAAAACACTAAGCAAGATGAATACTAAAATAAGGGAGCTCACAAGACAAATGATAAAAACAAGGTAAGTTTATGCTTCCAATGTTCAACCTACTGGTCATTTATGACTATATACTGCACTCTCCCTAGCAGATTCAACATTTTGTTGGTGTTTGAAAATGTCTATGCTTTCAAAAGCTACCAATATACCTTGAGTCTGATTTTAGGAGTGGTGAGCTCCAAGTATGAAATATCTCCAAGGGAACTGGACCAACTATAGGGAAAAGATTTCCCTCTGCACTTTTGGCTCTGTTAAACCAATGCGGGTACACCTAATCCAAATAGATATAACTCATCACAACTCTTGATAACTTTGGATTATAACAACAAATAATGGTAATAAAGTACTAAATGCTAACCAAACATTGATTGAGTCTCCATTACCATGTGGGACATACAACCAACAACCATAAGAATATGAAAGAGCTTAGTAATGGTTTTGATATAAGTTTCTAGAATATATCCAAACCAGATTAAAAATGTACCAACAAAGGATATACTAGTTCATGATCAATGCCTTATCCATTGGGAAATACCTCAATACAGAGAGGAAACTAGAAACCCACCTATTGGAAAAGACTCATGGCCATAAATACAAGAAAATAATATCACACACTTCTTATAAGATCCTTATTTAGACAAACCAAATGAGTTTATATCATTCCCAAAGCATATTTCATTTGATCGTAGATCAAAACTATAGAAAAAAACATATACATAGATAAACTCGTTACCATGAATTAGAAGATCCAAAAATAATAAGGGAAATACAAAGGAGAGACTTGAAACTAAGAAGACTTATATTAATTCTAAGGAATCATGGTTTTTTAACAAACTGGTTGAAGAAAAACACCATTCAATAATATGCAAAGGATCAAAAGAATTTTCTATCTTATCTTGAAAATAGTCTAATTCAAATCTTCTATATCCCCAGAATTAAAAGAAGTTGAAGCCACTCTGGGATTCAAAATTTTGGAACTATTACAACCAAGAAGAGAAGGAAATTTATAATAGAATTGAGCCCTAGGAAAAAAGGTTCCTCTGACAACAATCCTTCAAACAATTTAAAGGAGTCCTTCTTCTTATTAGGTGATCTTTCTTTAGAAGATCAAAGAAAATATCTAATTTGATGCACCATCTACCAGTACACTGGGCACAACTAGTCATAATGATGGAATAGACACAGGATGGGAAAAAAGTTTCCCCAAGTAGAAATCAAACTAGAGACCCATATCACCACCATGCAACATTTAACATATCTAGGACCATATAAATATCCTCAGCCACTAAATGGCACAATTAATGTCAAGCCAAGGATAGAAGAACCTCAAGCCACTCCCCTGCAAGTCTGAAACATGCTACCATTGTTGGAAACCCTCATGAAAGAATTTGAAATATCAAAATTCATTTACAACGGCTATTCCTAGCATGGAGACCCCATTAATGAACCATATTTGAAACATTTATGTATTTGAATTGGCTCTAATGATAAGATCTACACAGGTGGCACACAGGTGTGATGCCTTAAACAAAATCTTTAAAGAATCTTTTCCTTTGAGTCTTTGTGTCATCTATTAAATCTTACTAACCTTAACCACATATTAACCCTTTTACCTTGGTTCCATATCTACAAGTTTGACAAAATAAGAATGGACACGCGTCAGCGAGGTGTATTACCTTGATCATTATTCTTTGAGCATCTCTGGCATTGAGGAAAAACATTTTCTGTTAGATCTCCATAAACTCATCTACCATTAACTCCCTTTGAAGACTCGAGATCCATAACCCTAGTAGAGACAAGTGTCAAACAAGTGCATTGCCTTGATGCAACATGATTTTATCATCTAACCATTGAGAAACAATGCCGACCATCCAATCTGATCAACCCATCCTTTTCTTACCTTACTTGAGCCTAACCATGGTCCCATCATGAGATTCAGTGACAAGGCTATTGCTGAATTGTCGAATACATGACTTAACCCAACCTAATCCAGGAGGTCCAGTGACAGCCCTCCAACCACAACAACATCAACTATCCTTTCTGAATCTCCAGATATTAAAGATTTAACCATGGCCATTGCGAGATTTAGAGACAACATAAAAATGTTAAGTCCTTCCTTTTGTTTCCAATTCTCTAGATGTTATGTACTTAGCCGCTAACATTAGGAGATTAGGAGATAAAGACTTAGGCACTAGGCCTTCAAAGAAATATAACATGCCTTTGCCAAATCTCATTATGAATAAAGCATATTACCTTCCCTTTAGAGATTGAGATATAGCCTTGCTATGCCAAATCTCCAAATCACAAAGAAATTTGGATCTCAATTGCAAGATTATGAGACAAAGACTTAGGGTTTTGCACTAAAAATAACTAGGGTTTCATGAAAAAACATTAGGGCTTGTGAGACTAGGGCTAAAAAACTTGTAAAAGCCTAGAAAAATGAAGATTTTTGGCAGTGCTAACAAGATGGAGGAAGGGAGAGGAGATGATGATGATCCTGATCCTGGGAAAGGAGGAGAGAGAGTAAGGACCAGAGGAGGTGGACCTAGGGTGAGTGGGACTTCCCGTATTGGTCTAGGAGGGATTGTTGTGGAGGATTCTCCTTAGTTATTTAGGAGGGTAAGGAGTTGGACATGTGAGACTCCTAGAGAGAGAGAGAGAGAGAGAGAGAGAGAGAGAGAGATGTATGTCAAGATGGAAAAGGTAGTAGTCATAATGTGGGATTGTATACAGCTTTTATAGTATCGGTCATACCTTTGGAATAAATCAATACAGATTTTGTACTATGTTTTCCAAGAACATAGAGAGGGTATGATTCAATCTTTGTGGCTGTAGATAGATTTTTTGAGATGATAGATGCATTGCATGTAGCTGATTTATTTTTTGAGGAGATTGTGAGATTACATGGGTTACCTAAAAGAATTATTTCAAAGAAGGATATTAGGTTTTTTTATTATTTTGTGATGACACTTTGGAAGAAGATGAAATCTGATTTGAAGTTGAGTTCTACTTTTCATCCATAAACTGTGGACAAACAAAGTTTGTGAACAAGAGTCTAGGGAGCTTGTTGAGGTATTTAGTGGGAGATAAGCCTAGTCATTGGGGTTTAGTTTTACATCAACAATATTTTTATAATTATAATAAAGTAAATAGGAACATAGAAAAGATTACATGGAGTGGTGAGATATCATTTGGAGGAAATGAACCAATTTTATAAGAGGAGAAAAGACATGAAGTAGAGACATAAGGAATTTCAAGTAGGAGATGAAGTTATGGTCTAATTCTAGAATGGTAGATTCTATGTTGGTACTTATAACAAGTCGAGAATGAAGAAATTTGGTCCTTGTAAGATCTTGAGGAGATTTGATTGAGAGAAAAAATATGAAGTGGAATTAGAAGATGATATGAATATATCGCCAATGTTTAATGTTGCAGACTTGTATGAGTATCATGAATCAGATTGCATACTTAGCAATGAAGGATCAAATGTTGGACATCAGTCTCCTAAAAAGCAAATGGAATAGATAAAAAAATATTTTGAATAGAACAAATGGTTGAAGTACAAGGGGTAAGCAGTATACGGAGCATCTTTGCAAATGTAAGGACAAACAAATAGAATATTCTTCATGGATTTCTCAGGCTGAGTTTGACCACTCTGGTTTTCCTTTGGCCCAAAACAAGTGAGAGGCTGACTTTTTCAAATATCCCATGTCTCTTACAGGAGCATCTTGGGATCTTTGCAATCATCTATCAAACAAAAATATTCGGTTTCCTATTTGATCAGTCTAGTGTTTATGTATGTGGTCAATCTATGCTTTCTCTTTGTTGTTACAATCACTACAGTGTGTTTGTTGCTTCATCTTGTACCTTATCCTATGATCGCAAATCATTTGGTTTCATCACGTGTGAGATTTTGAAGATTCTTTGCGAGACTATCTTATTCTTCATTTTCCCAGTAAGTCATTGTATTTTTTGATCTTCTGATAGGAATATCCATGTATGATAATGTAAACTCAATGTTACATTTAAGGATGACTTTATTGTATGATTGCATCACTTATTTATTTCAGTGGACGTTGATCCAAATAATCTGGGTCCTCACCTTTTTGTTGTAACATGTTTTCTCTATTATTTTGAAATGCGATCTTTTATAGGTCGACCTCATGTTATGATAGATTTATAAGCTTATGTTATTATTCCTAAGAGGAAAGAGAGTTTTCATAAAATTATTTGGCTTAGTTCTGCTAGGTTTTGTAAGGGTTTTTTTTATTTCATTGAGGCCTATATTACTGGTATGTGAGACTACATGTTTTAGATCTGTTGTAAATGATTTTCTAATAATAATAGAAGGTTGATCTCTCATTTCTATCCATCTGAGCTTATTGTTTCTATTGTGTTGCATTGGTTGTAGGGATTGGACTGATCTCATTGAGTTTCCTCCCTCCTTGACTCGATCAATATCTTCCTTAAATAACATGCAAGTGAATATATATATATATATATATATATATATATATATATATATATATATATATATATCACGCATGCATATCTATATTTCTATTCCAAAACCATGAATTTTCTCTATAAAGAAAACTCTTCCAAAACCCTCAAACCATGCAATGCCATAATTGAGAAAAAATAAAAGCAAAACTTTTTAAAAAAACCCTAATCAAATTTTCCTTCTCAAAGATTCCCTAACATTCTTGATTATCAAAGAAACACATTTTTTAATAAACACTTAGAATTTACACACAAGATATTATCAAACACAATGAAAACAATGATTTTAATGGACAACTTTTAAGAAATTTAAAACCCTGTCTTAAATCAAAGAGTTGAATTCGAAGAGATAAGAAGACCAAATAAAAAAAAATATTCAAATCTTTCAAAACCAAAATTCCCTAATCCCAGAATTTGCTTGTGAAAGAATTCTTCTAAACCTGATCGAATAATCTCCCAAATGACTTCCTAGCTATATAATATAGAAACCTAGGAACTAGGGTTGAAAAAATGCAACTCCAAATAACACAATAGAACCCAATTGTTAAAAACAATAAAACATGTAACTCAAAAATAAACTTTACTAAAGTTTGCACAACTCAACTACTAATTTGAGCTTAACTTTGTTGTTATCCAAACTTAATGTATTCAAATATGATTTAATTTTAAACTTAGTTTAAGTTTGCACAACTTAACTTTTAAATTAAATTAAAATTTCAACTTACAAATAAAGTGCATTTAAATTGTATAATTTATAGTTTAATTGAATTAATATTTTTAGCAAAATTAAAATATGTAACTTGGAAATATAAGTGAATATCAAAGTTTAACTTAGCTCGATTATCCATTTTTAATTCAATTTTTATTTAATATTAATTAAATCCGTAATAAATATTTTGAGGCTTTATAATTAAATAATTTAATAAGTATAGGTATTGAATTAATATTTATTAATCAAATAGCCATATATTATTATCTCACATTCTAATAATTTTAATATCTAGGTAATTAATTAATACTTTATTAATTAATTATCCATAAATTAATTTGTGTATTTAAAGGGGTATAATTATTTAATAGATACCTTAATTAATCCCTACAACTACCTAGAAGACAAAAAACAACATTATCATATAAGACTGTATGCAACTAAAATCTAACCAAATTAAATTACATAAATGATGCAACAAACATAAACAAGTGTAAAGAAGAATTCATGAATTTACGTCACCTTGATGTATTCTTATAGGGTAGTGAATTAGATACTTATCTATTTATAGGAAAAAATGTAGGCTTAGGATAAGAATTATACCTGATTGATATGTCCCCTCTCTTACCATTGAGATAATGAAATAGGACATATTCATCCTAACAATTTAGGGAAGTCTATACTCAGTACATGTACACCTACATCACAATGTAGATGATGTACATACTTCTATATATAATAGGAAATGATAGGGATTGGTACATAGCATGAATCTCACATACAAGTAACTACGACTCCATCCCTCACCACATTAGGTTGGCACAAGGGAGGACTAGAATAAATAGGGCGAAAGGCATACCCAACTATCTAGCCACCTTGCAGAATAAACACAATGGAAGAAAACAACATAGAGAACAACACCAAGGAGAGAAGGAACAACAAAAATCTTTTATTGATTCATCCAATTACAACATACATGCCTAGCTATGAGGCCTTTCGGGTTACGAACAAGAAAATCAAAATTTTCTATCTTCAACCTTCTCATATCATCTACTATCTACTTGCTTTGCCTCTTGCTCCCCTAACCTACACATAGACGTCCCTATTTATACTTGCCAAAGTGACTTACATAAGATTATAGACTATTACAAATATGGAAGGCTGACTACAAAATAGTCTGCACACATCCCAAGACAAGATCCTAATATTAAATACATAACCTCAAATTAAATACACAAGTCATCTCAAACTAGAACCAATCATAGACAAACTCAGTCAAAGAAGAACTAAGCATCAGGTTCAATCGACATAGGAAGGAATACTCGATCAACACTGGACAACTTGACACATATAGCTTGGCTAACACTCGACATCTCGGTAGCAAAGTTAGAACATTCATCAATACTGCAACTTGACACTTACTATCAGAATGAACAAAGATGATAAGGATAGAAAGGAAACCTAGGATGCTCTTGGATTAGACAACCAGGGTTGAAAGAAATGATTCCCTTGAATCATTGAGGTGTCAAAAACTGTGTTGATTCCAACTCATATTGAGGATTCCTTGTAGCATCTTCAACTGGTCTATTCTTCCACTTTACCAAATATTCAGAGTAATATTTTCCTCTTGTACTTTTACCAATCCTCTAATCCAATATCTATTCAACCTCTTAAGCCTGCTTCTTAGGATAATCATCAGGTATTAAAAATTCATCATCTAACTTATGATACTTATGCGAATCAAAAATATTGAATATAGGAGAGATATCAATGTCATCAGGTAACTCAACTTCATACGCATTACCACTGCCAAACTTCCTCAAAATTCTAAAAGGACAGACTTCTTCATTTTCAGCTTAATGTATGTTCCAATAGTAAATATCCCCTTCTTCAAATGAACCATGACCTCGTCACCAACTTCAAAAACATGACGTCTCCTTGACTTGTCAGCATCTTCCTTATATTTCTAATTACTTTGTTCCAAATTCAACTTCACTTCCTTATGTAAATACTTCATAAAATCAGCAAATACTTCCCCTTCAACACTTCTCTTTTCTTCACCAACAATATCCTTCAAATCTGATGCTGCTCTAGACTGTATTCTAGCAACAATCTCAAAAGGTGTTTTTTTTGTACTCCTATTCACATAATTATTGTATGCAAACTTAGCTTGTGCCAATATCATATCCCAATTACTCGGCTTATCTCCAACTAAACATCTCAGCAATTACCCAAGCTTCTATTCACAGCCTATGTTTGTGCATATATCTGTGGATGGAATGTAGAACTAAACCTTAACTTAGTATCCATCTTCTTCCACGAATTCCTCCAAAAATGGCCACTAAACTTTTTATCTCGGTCAGAGATAATACTTCTCGGTAATCCATGCAATCTAACAACCTCTTTATAGAAAATATCAGCAACATGGACATCAACTAATGTCTTTTTACATGGTATGAAATGTGTCATCGTAGAAAATATATCAAAAACACTATATATGGAATCACACTCTCTTGTTTTCTTAGGTAATCCAAGAACAAAATCCATACTGATATCACTCTAAGATTTCTCAGGAAACAAAATAGGCATATACAATCTAGTATTCTGACTTACTCCTTTTGCAACTTGAAAAATTCCAAAACTCCTTACAAACTTCTGAACATCCTTATACATATGTGGCCAATAATACTTTTCCTTAAGCAAACTCAATGTTTTATCAATTCCAAAATATCCAGCTAATCCACCACAATGCGTTTCCTTAATTAATTTAATTCTCATGGAACTTCTTGGTATACACAACTGAATTCCTTTGAACAACATAACTTCTTGAATGAAATACTCCTCAAACTTACTCAATTTTTCTAATAGATTTGGTGCTCTGCACTCTCTCCACACCTCAAAAAAATTAGGGTCAATATCATGCAACTCCTTCATCTCATTAAAACCAAGAACTGTAACCTTCATCTCAGTCAACAAAGAATGTCTTCTACTCAGTGAATATGAAATTCAATTAGTAACTCCACTCTCATGCTTGATCACAAATGTGAAACTTTAAAAATATTCAACCCACTTCATATGTCTTTGATTCAACTTATGTTGACTTCCCAAATACGGCAAACCTTTATGATCAGTATACAACACAAACTCTTTTGGAATCAAAAAATGTCTCCCCTTTTAAAAATATTGAACAATCACATAAAACTCTTGATCATACACATAATACTTCCTTTTAGCATCATTCAACTTCTCACTAAAGAAAGAAACAATTTTATTTTCCTTAATCAACACAGCTCCTATTGCACTGCCACTTGCATCACACTCAACTTGAAATACCTTATTGAAATCAGGTAAAGCAAACATGGGAAACTCGACAACCTTTAGTTTCAAAGTCTCAAAACTCTTGTCAGCTCCATGTGTCCACTTAAAATCTTATTTATCTCCTCTCATTGTCTCAATCATAACATTACAAATAGAACTGAAATTCTTAATGAAGCTTTTGTAGAAACTATCCAAACCATGAAATGGTCTTACCTTACCCGTATTCACAAGTGTAGGTCATTGAAAAATTTATTTAACCTTCTTAGGGTCCATTTTCAAAGCATCGACTAAAATTACAAATCCTAAATACACAATCTCTTCTTGCATAAAGGAACACTTCTTAAATTTAATCAGTAGCTTCTCCTCTTCCAATCTTTGCAACACTTTTCTAATATGCTCAAGGTGTTCTTCTTTATTCTTACTAAATATCAGAATATCATCCAAACAAACAATAAAAAACTTACCCAAAAATCTCTTGAGAAATTCCTTCATCAACCTCATGAAAGTACTAGGTGCATTAGTCAAACCAAAAGGCATAACCAACCACTCATATAAACCTTATTTTTTGCTAAAAGCGGTCTTCCATTCGTCACCTTCCCTGATTCTAATCTGATGATAGCCAATCTTCAAATCAATCTTGGTAAAATATTTTTCTCCACTCAAACAATCTATTATGTCAACCATCCTCGGCATAGGAAACCTATACTTTAGTGTTATCCTATTTATAGCTCTAGAATCAGTACACATTCTCCACTCTTCATTATTTTTAGGTTCCAATACATTAGGTACAACACATGGACTCAATATTTCTCTAATCAAAACTTTTTGCACCAACTTTTGCACTTGTTTGTTAAGTTCTTCATTCTTAGTAGGTGTCAATCTATATGGTGATTTATTCAAAAAAATAGCTCCATGAATCAGATCCATAAAATGACTTATACTTCTTATAGGTGGTAAACCATTAGGAATATCCTTTGCAACAATCTCCTTGTATTCATTCAGCAAGTTTTGAATTTCTGTTGGCACTCGGTCTCCATTGTCTTTTGTTGCTTGACATTTACTAATCTATGTCACTCGGTCATTACCATACCCTGTCACTTGGCCATTACTACCATAACTCATCTTCTTAGGGATTATAGAAAAATATACTTGGTTCTTCTTCATTTCTTTCTAAAATTTCTGTAAGTAAACCATGCAAATATTCACAATAGTACAGTTTATCTCGTCTAGAACCTCAATCAAAGGTAACAATGTTTTATTTTTCTCATTCACCCAAAGAGTATATTGATTCAATCTTCCATCATGCACAGCATGTCTGTCATACTGCCAAGGTCTACCCAACATAATATGAAAACAATCTATAGGCATAATATCACATAGAAATTCATCAAAGTAATTTCAAATCTTGAATTTCACAACACATTTCTCACTAACCAACCATTTATGCTCATCCTTGATCCATGAAACGTGATAGGGTTTAGGGTATCTAAACCTTTAAAATTGCAACTTTGTAACTAGCTCCTCTGATACCAAATTCGTTGAACTGGTACTGTCATTAATCACTTTCAAACATTTTTATCTGGTCTTGAAAAGGCTTCTCCTCAGAATAAGTTCTTCATCCACTTGGTTATTACACAAAGCTCTCCTTACCATCAAATTTTCTCCAGCCTCAGGTCCACTTGGTGAACCCTCAAGATCTTCTTGTATGGCAACCTTTCTATGACTTTGTCCATTCCCATCATAGTGTCTACAATCAAAATACATATGCCCTTCTTTGCCACATCTAAAACAATTACCACTAAAAAACCCTCTATAACCTCCTCTTCCTTGGTATGAACTAGTACCTCCTCGAAAAGAACTACCACCTTTCCACTCAGTCTTGTTTTTATCTTTAATTTTCCACTCATATTTGCCCTTATCTTACATAGAATTATCAGATCTTCCACCTTCACCATTGGATCCACCTCTGGCTCTCTGGAATCTACAACCTCGACCTCTCTAACTTTGTTCATACTTCTTTGTCAAGATCTCCTCAGCTTTCAAGGTATATTGATATGCTTCTTCCACACTATCCAATTTGACAAAACTTATTTCACCTTGATTCCTAGATTTTAATCCATTTAGGTACCTTGAAAATTTATCAACCTCATCATCCACATGTCTAGATTTGTTGTCCAATCTATATAATTCCTTAGTGTATTCCTTCATAGTCATGTCCTTTTGTCTAAGGTTTCTCATCTTCCTCAACAAGATAACTTGGTAATCAGAATGAAGGAACTTCTTCTTCACCTTGTTTACCATTTTCAACCAAGTTCTGATCTTATCCTTTCCTCTTCTTTTTTGTCAATTATCAGGAGTGCTTTCAAAATCAAAGAAATTTTCCATATTATAGATCCAATCCAACACAACATTAGTATCCAACTTGTTTGATCACAATGAATAACATCAACAATAGGATTTGAATGTTCCCTAGTCAATACTCTCAACAATATTTCCTCATCTTGATCTTCCTTAGGCTCTAGAGCTGGTTCCACTATTTCATAATCACTCACATCATTAAGATGCACTCCTCTCCTCTGGGATGTCTCCACGACATCTAATATGGTTGAAATTTGTCTCAACTTTTTTATTATGGAATTATCAAAATTTCCTCTATCTCGAACTATCTTGACAAATAGGTTCCTGCAAGATCGTAACCCTTTTCAAGTTATAGGTCAAATCCGTATATTTTCCACCCCACAACCAAATCTGACTTAAGGTTCTATACGATCCAAACTACCAAGGATAAACTTCACTTAGATACAACCTGGTGCAAGGAAGGACTTGAATAGCTAGAGCGAAAGACACACCCAACTATCCAGCCACCTTTCCCAGTAAACACAATGAAAGAAAACAACATAGAGAACAAAATAAAGGAGAGAAAGAACATAAAAAAATTTTATTTATTCATCCAATTACAACATACATGCCTGGTTGTGAGGCCTTACGGGTTATGGCCAACCAATTCTAGACTTTTCTATCTTCTACCTTCTCATATCATCTGCTATCTACTTTCTCTACCAATCACTCTCCTAACCTACACATAGAAATCCCTATTTATACTTTCCAAAGTGACTTATAGAATATTCTAAACTATTACAAAGATGGAAGATTGACCATAAAATGGTCTACACACAACCCAAGACAAGATCCTAATATTAAATGCACAACCTCAAATTAAATACATAAGTCATCTCCAACTAGAACCAATCACAGACAAACTTAGTCAAAGAAGAACCGAGCATCAGGTTCACTCAGCAGAAGAAGGAATGCTCGGCCAACACTGGACAACTTGACACCAATAGGAACACTCAAAAATACTGCAACTCGACACTTACTGGTAGAATGAACAAAGATAAGCAGGATAGCAAGACAACCCAGGATGCTCCTACATCACAGGTACATCAAATAGAAAGATAAATTATACATGTCCTCTTTACACATGCAAGTATGGGTTTAGTAAAAACCATAAATATCCATGGCATAATCATATTCAAATTATCATTATCATCTAACTACGATGACATATATCCATTAAACATTGAACCATAGCATGTAATCATCAATAGATATTATGAAAATATGAAACCTCATCAAATATAACTAAAGAACTAACATGCATATGAAAAGTGATCTAAAAGAGTTTGACAACATAAACTGAAATGGTAGTAGAGTGGTGGGTATTAAAGGAAATATTATGTGTTTGCAATTTGTTTTTTTTATACAAAGGAAAGACTTCTCATCTTGGTTTCTTATACCGTGGTGTGTTGTATCTACTTTTCCATATTAAATAGAATCCTCTAATGATAAAGTGCACTTATGAAAGAAAGGTTTCATCATTTTTAACTCTTTTCCATCTAACTATTTTTTACTAACATTTCTTCCATCATTCCTAGCAGCCATTTAAAAAAAATTATCCTCATGAAAAAGTTTGACTAATTTTTCAATGGGGTATCCTAACTCTATTCTTTCAATCCACTGGGGCATGATATTTTGATTTTTCTTTGAAATAACACTTAGAATCACATTGTCTCAAAGAGGGGAAACATGTAAATACTAAAAAATGGTCAACACCTATGTACCCCTTTTAAACTCCTCGGTGCTACTTTCAAAAACATATTGCATTGTTGTTCTAATCATTCCTCTATGTTCCACTTTTGATCTTGATTATTTTTCAATATTTTTCATTCTTCATTAACTAAATAATAAAAATATACTTAGTTAATTTTTAATATTCATCATTCAATCACCTCAATTTCATCCTTAATCATTTAATCTCATCAATTGATTAATTATCCTCTTTAGTGGAGAATAACCAATAATTTGTTCCCTATTCCTACGTCTTATGCCATGATAAATAAATTCAATTTATTTATCCCCATTTTCCTATTATGCCATAATTAATTAATTAATTTTAAATTAATTAATTAAATAATTTATCTCCTAAATATGGGAGCTAATAAATTTTATTATAAGTGATTCCTTCCAAGAAATTCGGCTTTGTTTCCCCTAGTTGTGCTTCCACCCACTAATTTAGCCTCCATCTCCTTCTTTTACTCCTTACACCTTTTTTTTCCTTTTTCCCTAATTTCTCCCCTTGATTCATGCATTTGATTTCTAAATTACATTTACAAACCAATTTTCAATTTAAATATTGTCATAATTTTTCATAAATTTGTCATTTTCCAAATATACAACTTCAATATGTCATTACCATGTCAATGGTCATTTTTGAGTCTTTCATTGTAGGTGCACTTTGTCAATATAGGTGTAACAAATCATTATTTGGAGAATAAAGAAAGAACATTGAAGCTTCATTGAGGGAGTGCTTTGTTTGTTTTATTTTCCATGTTTTATTGACTTTGTCCTAATGAAATTAATGGTGTTATTAGGAATACAATTTGCATTGTACTTTAAGCCTTGTGGTTGGTTTATTCATGCACAATTCTCATGTTCCAATTTCCTAGAATACATGAAGACCAAAGTATGACCTAGATAAACATAATTGGTTGTAACTACAAAGTGTCAATTCTACACAAAGATAGAACACAATAGGTATATGAAAAAAATGGTATCTATAGAACAATTCCAATCCAAAGAATCACAAACCAAAAAATTCATCAACCTTTTGGCCAAACCTTGAAGTTGTTATGCAATGTCATCACACCCCTAAAATTTCTGCAAGAACATACCACATGCCATATATTTTTCCATGTCATGGTTATTGTAATTTAAATAGAATGCATCAACATACACTCATGGAGTTATGAATTAGTCATTCCTTTTTTATTATCATTTATCCTAGAGGAATACTTCATATTTCCTAAGAAAAATACACCATCTTAATATCTTAAAACATAGTCTAAATGATACACAATAGGGGCATACTTATTGTTAAGTTTTTTTAGGATAGATGCAAATGTAATAACACTCTATGTTGTATGTATTTTCCAAATGCAACAATCTCTCTTTCATTTATATTGGGAATGAGGATAGGAGAGACATGTCCCTTCATGGGACATGTCTATTCATTATTATTTATAATAAAGGACATACCTCTTCCAACTAATAATAATTTAATCAATCTTATAATGTTTCATCAATCAATTATTAATTAAGAATAATACTAATATAATAATTTAATATTAAATATTAAAGTTCATATGATTAATAATAATATAACATATATATTATATTATTATTAATCAACATATATTATATGTATTCTAATGATCATACGACTGAAGATACAAA